>OU342745.1:163292329-163465324 GCA_910589775.1 Avena eriantha
GCAATGACACTAGTGGATACATATGTGGTTTGTGCAAAGAACAGAAATGCAATGACACTAGTGGATCCATGTGTGGTTTGTGTAAAGAACAGACTTGCAAAGACACTGATGGATGCATATGTGGTTTGTGAAAAGAACATACATGCAATGATTCTAGTGTTGGTTTAGGATAATAACACACATGAAATGACTCTGGTGGATCCATATGTGGTTTGTGAAAAGAACACACATTCAATGACTCTATTTGTGGTTCATGAGAAGAATACACATGCAATGACACTGGTGGATCCATGTGGTTCATGAAAATAACACACATGCAATGACTCTGGTGGATCCATATGTGGTGTGTGAAACAAACACACATGCAATGACTCTGGTTGATCCGTGTGGTTCATGAAAAGAACACACATGCAATGACTTAGGTGGATCCATATGTGGTTTGTGAAAAGAACACACATTTAATGACTCTAGTTGTGGTTCATGAAAAGAACACACATGCAATGACACTGGTGGATCCATGTGGTTCATGAAAATAACACACATGAAATGACTCTAGTGGATCCATATGCTTTATGAAAGGAATAGACATACAATGAATCTAGGTGTGGTTTAGGATAAGAACACACATGCAATGACTCTAATGCTAGTTTAGGATAAGAACGCACATGCAATGACTCTAGGGGATCAATATCTGGTTTGTGAAAAGAACACACATGCAATGACTCTGGTTGATCCATGTGGTTCATGAAAAGAACAGACATGCAATGACTCTAGTGGATCCATATGTGGTTTGTAAAAAGAACACACATGCAATGACTCTAGTTGATCCATGTGGTTCATGAAAAGAACACACATGCAATGACTCTGGTGGATCCGTATGTGGTTTGTGAAAAGAATAGACATGTAATGACTCTTGTGGATCCATATGTGGTTTGTGAAAGGAACACACATTCAATGACTCTAGTTGTGGTTCATGAAAAGAACACACATGCAATGTCACTGGTGGATCCATGTGGTTCAGGAAAATAACACACATGCAATGACTCTCGTGCATCCATATGCTTTATGAAAAGAACACACATGCAATGACTCTAGATGTGGTTTAGGATAAGAACACACATGTAATGACTCTAGTGCTTGTTTAGGATAAGAACATACATGCAATGACTCTAGTGGATACATATGTGGTTCATGAAAAGAACACACATGCAATGACTTTGGTGGATCCATATGTGGTTCATGAAAAGAACACACATGCAATGACTCTGGTTGATCCGTGTGGTTCATGAAAATAAAACACATGGAATGACTCAGGTGGATCCATATGTAGTTTGTGAAAAGAACATGCATGCAATGACTCTAGTACGGGGTTAGGATAAGAACACACATGCAATGACTCTAGTGCTGGTTTACTATAAGAACACACATGCAATGACTCTAGTGGATCTATATGTGGTTCATGAAAAGAACACACATGCAATGACACTGGTGGATCCATATGTGGTTTGTGAAATGAACACACATTCAATGACTCTAGTTGTGGTTCATGAAAACATCACACAAGCATTAACACTGGTGGATCCATGCGGTTCATCAAAATAACACACATGCAATGAATCTGGTGGATCCATCTGCCTTATGAAAACAACACACATGCAATGACTCTAGTGCTGGTTTAGGATAGGAACACACATGCAATGACTCTAGTTCTGGTTTAGGATAAGAACACACATGCAATGACTCTAGTGGATCCATATCTGGTTCCAGAAAAGAACACACATGCAATGACACTAGTGGATCCATATGTGGTTTGTGAAAAGAACACACATTCAATGACTCTAGCTGTGGTTCATGAAAAGAACACACATGCAATGACACTGGTGGATCCATGTGGTTCATGAAAATAACACATGCAATGACTCTGGTGGATCCATATGAGGTCTATGAAAAGAACACACATGCAATTACTCTGGTGGATCCATGTGGTTCATGAAAAGAACATACGTGCAATGAATCTGGTGGATCCATATGTGGTTTGTGAAAAGAACACAAATTCAATGACTCTATTTGTGGTTCATGAGAAGAATACACATGCAATGACACTGGTGGATCCATGTGGCTCATGAAAATAACACACATGCAATGACTCTGGTGGATCCATATGTGGTGTGTGAAACAAACACACATGCAATGACTCTGGTTGATCCGTGTGGTTCATGAAAAGAACACACATGCAATGACTTAGGTGGATCCATATGTGGTTTGTGAAAAGAACACACATTTAATGACTCTAGTTGTGGTTCATGAAAAGAACACACATGCAATGACACTGGTGGATCCATGTGGTTCATGAAAATAACACACATGAAATGACTCTAGTGTATCCATATGCTTTATGAAAGGAATAGACATACAATGAATCTAGGTGTGGTTTAGGATAAGAACACACATGCAATGACTCTAATGCTAGTTTAGGATAAGAACGCACATGCAATGACTCTAGGGGATCAATATCTGGTTTGTGAAAAGAACACACATGCAATGACTCTGGTTGATCCATGTGGTTCATGAAAAGAACAGACATGCAATGACTCTAGTGGATCCATATGTGGTTTGTAAAAAGAACACACATGCAATGACTCTAGTTGATCCATGTGGTTCATGAAAAGAACACACATGCAATGACTCTGGTGGATCCGTATGTGGTTTGTGAAAAGAATAGACATGTAATGACTCTTGTGGATCCATATGTGGTTTGTGAAAGGAACACACATTCAATGACTCTAGTTGTGGTTCATGAAAAGAACACACATGCAATGTCACTGGTGGATCCATGTGGTTCAGGAAAATAACACACATGCAATGACTCTCGTGCATCCATATGCTTTATGAAAAGAACACACATGCAATGACTCTAGTTAGGGTTTAGGTAATAACACACATGCAATGACTCTAGTGCTGGTTTAGGATAAGAACACATATGCAATGACACTAGTGGATACATATGTGGTTTGTGCAAAGAACAGAAATGCAATGACACTAGTGGATCCATGTGTGGTTTGTGTAAAGAACAGACTTGCAAAGACACTGATGGATGCATATGTGGTTTGTGAAAAGAACATACATGCAATGATTCTAGTGTTGGTTTAGGATAATAACACACATGAAATGACTCTGGTGGATCCATATGTGGTTTGTGAAAAGAACACACATTCAATGACTCTATTTGTGGTTCATGAGAAGAATACACATGCAATGACACTGGTGGATCCATGTGGTTCATGAAAATAACACACATGCAATGACTCTGGTGGATCCATATGTGGTGTGTGAAACAAACACACATGCAATGACTCTGGTTGATCCGTGTGGTTCATGAAAAGAACACACATGCAATGACTTAGGTGGATCCATATGTGGTTTGTGAAAAGAACACACATTTAATGACTCTAGTTGTGGTTCATGAAAAGAACACACATGCAATGACACTGGTGGATCCATGTGGTTCATGAAAATAACACACATGAAATGACTCTAGTGGATCCATATGCTTTATGAAAGGAATAGACATACAATGAATCTAGGTGTGGTTTAGGATAAGAACACACATGCAATGACTCTAATGCTAGTTTAGGATAAGAACGCACATGCAATGACTCTAGGGGATCAATATCTGGTTTGTGAAAAGAACACACATGCAATGACTCTGGTTGATCCATGTGGTTCATGAAAAGAACAGACATGCAATGACTCTAGTGGATCCATATGTGGTTTGTAAAAAGAACACACATGCAATGACTCTAGTTGATCCATGTGGTTCATGAAAAGAACACACATGCAATGACTCTGGTGGATCCGTATGTGGTTTGTGAAAAGAATAGACATGTAATGACTCTTGTGGATCCATATGTGGTTTGTGAAAGGAACACACATTCAATGACTCTAGTTGTGGTTCATGAAAAGAACACACATGCAATGTCACTGGTGGATCCATGTGGTTCAGGAAAATAACACACATGCAATGACTCTCGTGCATCCATATGCTTTATGAAAAGAACACACATGCAATGACTCTAGATGTGGTTTAGGATAAGAACACACATGTAATGACTCTAGTGCTTGTTTAGGATAAGAACATACATGCAATGACTCTAGTGGATACATATGTGGTTCATGAAAAGAACACACATGCAATGACTTTGGTGGATCCATATGTGGTTCATGAAAAGAACACACATGCAATGACTCTGGTTGATCCGTGTGGTTCATGAAAATAAAACACATGGAATGACTCAGGTGGATCCATATGTAGTTTGTGAAAAGAACATGCATGCAATGACTCTAGTACGGGGTTAGGATAAGAACACACATGCAATGACTCTAGTGCTGGTTTACTATAAGAACACACATGCAATGACTCTAGTGGATCTATATGTGGTTCATGAAAAGAACACACATGCAATGACACTGGTGGATCCATATGTGGTTTGTGAAATGAACACACATTCAATGACTCTAGTTGTGGTTCATGAAAACATCACACAAGCATTAACACTGGTGGATCCATGCGGTTCATCAAAATAACACACATGCAATGAATCTGGTGGATCCATCTGCCTTATGAAAACAACACACATGCAATGACTCTAGTGCTGGTTTAGGATAGGAACACACATGCAATGACTCTAGTTCTGGTTTAGGATAAGAACACACATGCAATGACTCTAGTGGATCCATATCTGGTTCCAGAAAAGAACACACATGCAATGACACTAGTGGATCCATATGTGGTTTGTGAAAAGAACACACATTCAATGACTCTAGCTGTGGTTCATGAAAAGAACACACATGCAATGACACTGGTGGATCCATGTGGTTCATGAAAATAACACATGCAATGACTCTGGTGGATCCATATGAGGTCTATGAAAAGAACACACATGCAATTACTCTGGTGGATCCATGTGGTTCATGAAAAGAACATACGTGCAATGAATCTGGTGGATCCATATGTGGTTTGTGAAAAGAACACAAATTCAATGACTCTAGTTGTGGTTAATAAAAAAGAACACACATGCAATGACTCAATGGATCCATATGTGGTTCGTGGAAAGAACACACATGCAATGACAATGGTGGATCCATGTGGTTGGTGGAAAGAACACACATGCAATGACACTGGTGGATCCATGTGTGGTTTGTTAAAAGAACATACATGCAATGACTCTAGTGGATCCATATGTTGTTTTGTAAAAGAGCACACATGGAATGACTCTAGTTGTGGTTCATGAAAAGAACACACTTGCAATGACACTGGTGGATCCATGTGGTTCATGAAAATAACACACATGCAATGACTGTGGTGGATCCATATGCTTTATGAAAAGAACATACATGCAACGAATCTAGCTATGGTTTAGGATAACAACACACATGCAATGACTCTAGTGCTGGTTTCGGATAAGAACACACATGCAATGACACTAGTGGTTACATATGTGGTTTGTGCAAAGAACACACATGCAATGACACTGGTGGATCCATGTGTGGTTTGTGTAAAGAACAGACATGCAATGACACTGATGAATCCATATGTGGTTTGTGAAAAGAACACACATCCAATGACTCTAGTGCTAGTTTAGGATAATGACACACATGCAATGACTCTGGTGGATCCATATGTGGTTTGTGAAAAGAACACACATTCATTGACTCTATTTGTGGTTCATGAGAAGAACACACACGCAATGATAGGATCCATGTGGTTCATGAAAATAACACACATACAATGACTCTAGTGGATCCATATGTGGTTTGTAAAATGAACACACATGCAATGACTCTGGTTGATTCGTGTGGTTCATGAAAAGAACACACATGCAATGACTCAGGTGGATTCATATGTGGTTTGTGAAAAGAACACATATGCAATGACAATGGTGGATCCATATGGTTTTGGAAAGAAAAGACATGCAATGTGTGGGTGTACCGCAGATTCTTTCTTGAGACCTTATATAGGTAAAGTATAAGCTAGATAGAGACCAATATCCTTACTATTGAGCTAATGGGTATTATACTTGCAGATTAGAGACCATTAGGAAACCCCAAGGGGGAGAGTAAACAATAAACACTAAAGTGTTGTTGTCCAACTTTCTGAGTAAAGGTTGAAAAAGAAGTTCTAGGCGATGATAAGATTAAGCCTTATTTTCAAAAGGTTATAAGAAGTCATCATTATAAAGTATTTCTGATAGTATGTCCGAATGAATGATCAAAGTAGACATAACATCTTAAACCTAGTGGACTAGTTTAAGAACAAAACAACTGGTAAGTTGTGCTTTAGAGTAAAGAGAGTATTCCAAAATAGACCAGTGTAGTGTAATAGGAAAACCGGATTGGAATGGACAAAATGTGTCCACAACCAATTCTAAATAGGACTGCAAGGACATAATCCAAGTGATTGTAGTAAAAGAAACCATAGGATAAATTAGAAGCGATAGTGGATATTGCCAAGTATTAAGAGAATTGAAGGAAAAAGATTTGGAGACATGATACCACAATTATCCCCAATTATGATCACAATGGAATTAAGAAATGCCGTGATCAATACAAGTCAACACCTTATTCCAAAACGAAAGAGAGTATGAACTTCGGGGACAAAATTTATTTTAAGGGGGAGAGTTTGTAACATCTCAGCATTAGAGCTTAGAAATAAGCTGAGATGAGGTGTGTGCATTGCATTCATGCATAGAAAATCTGGATAATTTTCGCGCTTTTAAATAAAACTTGTCAAAGTGATTGAAGCTTCTCTTAACTTGGTGGAACTGAAGTAGATCATCAAGTTGACTGCGATAAGTATCAATATGACCTTTGCTAAAACCTTACCTTTGGGTAATATAATTTGATCTAAGGGTAGATCAGATGTAATAAAACTAAGTCACAACACACTACTTAATAAGGAGTACTTGATCTTCTAGAGATTATTACATGGTATTCCATAAAAATAACTTAAGGATGAATACTTAATATTCCAAAGATGATATCAAGGTATTATCTACCACAAACCCTGAATAACAAGTTAAGTATATAACTTTAGTAAAGAAGCTCTATAACTAAAACTTGATACGCTTGCCTACCATAGTGATTCCTACCATGGGTATCATGGTAGTTCTTAAACATTAACTCTTATCACCAATAGAGTAGAAAAGGAAGTCAAGCCAAGAACATCATCTCCTATATTTTTTTTCCATATTAGTAGGTGACATATCTATTTAACCAAGTCCTAATGTCAATAGATCATCCATGTTGAGTAATCAATTCCCGACCTAAAACTTATTGACTCTTAGCTTTGACCTGTCATATTGACCTTCCAAAGACCTTAAGTAAATTAATAAGAAAGGAGGAACTAGTTTTGTTAGGATGTGCCATCATCAATGGAATGTGATCCTTAGTGGAGATCAAACCATCTAATGTTGGAGGAGATAACTCACTCATGAGTAAACTAGAAGAATCACCTTAAGCTAGTGATCATGGAGCTATGAGGAAGCTAGTAGTATTAGAGTATCCAATGATAATCTTGTTAAGCGAAGTGGGTATAAACTTAAAGTAAGCTTCCTTAACCAGATAAGCCTTATAGAAGGACTAGTACAAGTCTACTACTTAGTTAATGATAGATGTTGATCAGACAATTAGAAGCCTAAGCTTAGTATGATAAAAGGATGGTGGTCATTATTCTCAAGTCACTTGAGGATATATGACTAGGTGTTGAAGTAGAGTTGTGAGTATACCAAATTAGGCAAAACCCTAGTAAGCTGAATCACCTAGCTTGATCATGAGAAGTCAAGCTATGATGAGATGAAGTTTAGAACATAAGAGAAGTGAAGTAGGGAAGTCATGGTAGCTTAACGAGGCTAATACAAGAGTAATCTTGTCTTATGGGGAATAATACCATACCTCTTCTAGAGGATTGATATCCCTTGTTATATATAGTGAGGATTGTAGTCTTGCAACCCTTGGAAGCAGTTGCAAGATGGAATTAAAGGAATTAATGGATGGAGTTAGAAGTAGCTACATTGATGGATTCATCAAGGTAAGTTTAGAAATGTAAGTTATATAGATACTAGGAGAGGAATGGAGAATGAATATTGTTGAAGTGGCATGACCATGTCATCATATGATGATGGATATGGTGGAGTCAGATGATTATCTTATTTAGGAAGATGTGATCTTTGTGAACAAGATAAGAGAGATTTAAATTGAGTATATTTATAAAGGAATTCCTTAACTATGATCCAAGCTTAGTGGCGTGTGGGGATAGGAATTCTTTAGAATCCTTAACCAAGATCATATCATCCAGGACAAGACCCATGTCTACCTTTTTGTCTAAAGCCCCAGAATCAAATTGATAGTGAAACCATTTCCTATTCCTAGATAACCATTGAATAATATCTCTTGGAAAAATGAAGCTTCCAAGAGATAATTAGAGAACCCGATGAGTGTTTATGGATGGAAGCCTTGTCCACCTTATTGTCTTAGCCTTAATATTCATCCATATCCATAATTGAATATGAGTTATTAAATCCTCTCAGAACCCATAATACCTATATTTGAATAAACATTGGTATTTCTCGACCAATGATTGTTATTGATTCATAATGACCTAACCAAGATTGTTCTGTGGTAATTCTAAACTCTACAAATCAAGTAGAATTGGATTTGGTAAACTCACAAAATATGGAGAACCATGAAACTTAAATCACCCTATTATGAACCACAATGATTAATACCTTATAATGTATATATATAATTCCTTTATGAGGTTAAGTATTAATAAGATTTTGTACACATAAATATCCATCTTAAACCATCACCATTACATTCTTTTAGTGGAAGTGAAAGTCATTATAAAAGATCTTATTAAAAAGAGTAAATCTCTAAAACCCTATTTCCTATTTATATTTTCTAATAAAAATAATCCTTTATATAATCATGATTAGTGTAAATACTAAAAAGAGAAGTCCAAGGATACAAATATATACAAGTGTTCAGTACATATTCACAAGGTATTACAAATTAAATTTAAATTGTAAATAGATAAAGAAATATAAAATAGAATAAAGAAAAGAATAAGAAATAGAAAAATATCTAGAATAAACCAAATCTAGCCCGAGGCCAAATTTCCTCATTCCTATCCAACACCCACAAGCAGTAGCAATAGCCCATCCAACAAACTTTCCCACAGCCCACACCGGCCCAACAATAGCAGCCCAACTTTGCTCTCTCTCTCTCGCCGACATGTGGGGCAGTAGATGGACTGCGGGTTCAGATTGAAAATGCACCAGGGGGTTTTCTGCAAAAAAGGCACGTCGTCATCTTCCTCGCCTACTGGAAGCAGCTGCGTGTCTGCGCGGCCGCCATTGATCCTCCGCCATGCTAGGATGCGTGCCACAACTTCTAGAGGAGGGGATAAGAATGCCCGCACTCTCCTCTATCCTCCCATACCCATATCACTCTCACTCGCACCCTCTCGAGGAAATCCTCTTTTGTCACCGAACCCTAGCCACCGGTGGTCGTCATACTCGCCGTTAGAGACCGCCCCAGGGCCAGTCGTGGATGCTAAAAGTTCTGCCATGGTGTGCTTCATCTCCACTGTGAAGGAATCGAGCCAGGAAGCCGTAATCATGCGCATCAACCCGACCTTCCTAAAGCCCGGTCGCCGTCGATTGCCACCACTGCAGTGCTCCTCCAGCCTCACCATCATCCCCATCAGACTCTTGGTGAGCTACCGGTGCTCCGCACCTCTCTGATTCGCCCCTAACCCTCTCTATCATCTTCTCCATAGAAGCCTCCACTCACCACTATCAGAACTTGTCGGAGCTGAGGCTTCGGTCACCATTTTCGAGAGGTGTGACAACCGTTTGAACCGTCATTGTCTGCCACGTCCAGCGCCCCTAACCTCGCAAGCACGCACTCCCCCTATCGCTGTCCTAGGGCACCACCTAGGGGTAGCTCCATTACTGATGTCAGCGTGATATCACGTTGATGTCATCCACACGTCAGCATAGGGCCAAACCTAGTCCAACTTGCCACTTGGGCATGTGACGTGGCCTATGTCCCACCTGTCCATGACTTGGCCTTGGTCTAGACTCGGTATTAAAAGTATTTCCCTATTTAGTAAATAGATAAAACATTATAAATTCAGAAATAAATAATTTCTAAGAATTTAAGAAAATGATTAAACTTTATTAATTCAATATCTTTTGTTTTATAATTCAGAAAAAATGTGTTATATATCAGAATGTTCAGAAAAATAAATTCTATAACCTAAACCTATTATCATATTTTATATTCCAACTTAAATAAGATAATTATTATTATTAGTAAATAACCAATAAAAGATTAATCTTTTAAAATGTATATTCTATCATTTAAAATTCTTAAAATTAAGTATAAGATACAAAAATTCTTAGAAAAACAAAATATACATTTAGAAACTTGTTTCATATATTTTTGTGTCACTTAGATAAATATTATTATTTATTAAGTATTTATTAAGTGATAAAACTTATAAAAATCATATCTTATTATTTAAAACTCAAAAAAATACATATAATATTCCAAAATTATCACAAAACTAAAGTATACACATTGAAAATATCCTCTTGCACATTTGAAGTGAAATAAAGGTAAAAGTTTAATAAGTCCTGATTAAAACTATTTTCTAATATTTTAATGGATTAAAAATACATAAATCTTTACTTTGCCTTTGGCAATATTTGTTTAAAGTCTATAAAAGGAAATAAAAAATTCAATTGATGTTTAAGTGAAGTTAACATAGGTGTAGCCATTTTAAGATGTATGTACTAAAACTACCATTTAAAATTAAGTGTATCTTAATTTTCCTAAAAAGATTTTTATCAGTTATAAAATCAACGACAATAGTATATTGTTTATCAAAAGGATTCTATTCACTTATAAAATCATCAAGCTCATATTTACTAATTCCTCTATTAGTTTGGAAACTACTTAAATTTAAACCAAGTTCTTAAGTAATTAAAGTAATGCCTATTCTATAGTTATGAATCATTAAGAAGGAAACCACCTATAGGATGATGCCATATTTAAAATATATAAGTCTCCACTTGCTAGTGGAATAACTATTCAAAAATGCTAACTGTTTTCTTCTTTAATACTCATAACTGGTAAGAAAACCTTAAGGTGTTAGCTTTAAGTTTAAATGCTTTTAATTTGTAAAAGTAACCTTTTCCTCAAAAGTTATTCTTTTAAGAAACATTAAAAGTAATCCTGAAACACTTCTCTAAAAGCTCTAATTGATTAATAATCTTGCTTAAGAAATCTTTTAAATACCATGCCCCATTTGAGTGATCGAGTATTGCATGCTACTTGTTTTCCTTACATATTGTTTCACACACTCTCACAAGCCTTAACAAGAAGCACATGTATGAAGCTGGTATAAAAGTGCAACACATTCCAAAGAACTCATCACAAACTTCAAACCCTAGATTAGATACAATTAATCTAGGGATTCGCGTTTATCAAACTGCATTACATTACTTATGCATAATTAAATATTACTTCTTTAAACATTTGTCCTTACCGGACCAATGATGCTGTTTACAGAATTTGGATCATCTATTGTCTTGAAGACCGTGATTGCATAATCTTGCAATCACAAAAGGCAAGTTCACACATGCTCATGTCCTTTTATTATTTTCTATCAAATGCTTGTAACTCAAATGTTGTCATCACCTGCATTTCAAAAGGGATAGAAAACACCATTTTCATAATAATATGATTATGGATTATTCACCAAATGGTAATAATCTATTGATACAGTTCCAGAGGTAAAGGAACATAATATCTAGGACTTAATCAACCAATGTCGCCAGTGATTCTAGCGCCGTATATTACGCGTTAACCATAAGACTTGGAATGGGACACGAAAGTCGGTTGTATCTTCTTCCTTTCGCATGGATGGATGACCTTATCATGAAGCTGTAGATTTATCGTGGAGAATCCAGTACATGGGTAGGACCACTAAGTGCCCCATGATCTAGGTGTCTAGATTATCTGTGCATAACTGTCATGGTGGAGGTTCACCATAGCTGATGGTGGCTGCCAGGAAGAGCTGTTTACAGAGTCTTCGAGAGGCTACCCGGACTGTACTCGTGGTAAAACTCTTGGGGGATCATGTCTTCATGCGAGGTCATGGAGAAGGAAGTGATTGGCTTGGTTCTTAGACTAGGACCTACACCAAGGAAGTATGGAAAAGCTCATGACTTGGATGTGCAACAAGGTTAAGGTCTCTTATGGGTAAAGTAACGCACCTCTACAGAGTGTAAGAACTATGTCATGTTACTCCCTTTTCTGGGAAGGAGCTACGAACGCGGCAGGAAAGGAACTCCATGAAAGTTCTTGTAAACCTGTGAAGGCTGACGGACATAGCTTTTCAGAATCAAAGCAACCTTGGAAGAAATGTTTATGAAAACCTGCATTGCCTACGACCTTTGGTCTATGGATGTAGAGATAGTGCATCATACACTCCTTTTTAGTTTAGAGCATATCATGTCTATGGAAATATCATGACAATAAAAGTATTCCACATGGTCATCATGATGCATAGAAAAATCAACACATGGGAAGAAGAGTCAAACATATGTCATGTTACAAGTATCATCCATAGCATGCAAGTCATCACAAATCATCATGTCCACTAGTGGGATCATGGCATCATCAACACCCTTATTTTTACCTTGTTCATACCTCTCATATGATGTGGGTGTTGTGGTAGATTTGGCCTCCATGTGGGCAACTTCTTCTTATTGTATGGGGATGGCCTTAACTTCATCCACCATGTTCATCTTCTTGATCGGAGGCATCAGCATCTCCAAGCTTGTCGCTTCTTGATCCGTGGAACCTAGCACATCATGAGAAAACACACTAGAGGTAGAGGGTAAGTTGTTAGAAAACAAAGTGGTCTCACATGACCTATCAACTACCACTCTGAACTCACTCGATGTCTCACTCATTCCCTTCAAGTGGAAGCACTCAATCTCACGTGTGGTGGAGTCACTCGTCTCACTCTTGCTTTCACTCAAGTGGGCTACGTGGCTCTCATAATCACATGGGATTGGTACCACATTATCACTCAAGCATTTAGGGATAGTCTCGGTTCTCTCAACTCCATGCGCCTCCTTTGGTGAAGGGAAAGTCCCATTCTCACCATTCTTGACCTTGTCATTGCCATCTTGCACCTTGGCTTGTGTAGTCCTCTTGATGTACTCGTGCAACTTGGCGAAGTAGAGGTCTTTATCCTCCTCATCCATGAGGTTGGATGCACCATCTAGGACATAAAGTCTTGGCGTTGAAGCTTGATGGCGTGGAGGAAGGCTTGCTCTTGGTGCCATTTTGGTAGTGGCACTAGTAGTTGAAGGTCCGTATGATGATGGTGTCGACGGAGGTCATTGGCGTGCCTTGCCGAAGGTTTATGTTGGTGAAGCACTTGGCCATCCACATGACGCTCGCGGTGATGATCCTTTTCCTTGGCACTTTTCTTTTGATGGTGGTGCCTTCTTGAGCTTGGTTGAGAATTATGGATGGTGCTCAACATGTATTCTCCGTCTTCATGGCGAAGATTCTGGGCCCCTGGATTAATCCTCCGAGAATCCCTGTTATGCATACAACCATGATCCCATGATCAGTTAGTTGTGGCACATAACCGACAAGTATCAAACTAAACATCCAATACATAACGAATACATGTCATACCTTATTTGCCATTATGGCTACATCGATCAACATCAGCGGAACTTCATCAAGCGTAGAGCCTGAGCCATGCCTTAACCTATAGGCAACTAACTAGGAGAACATCCTAGCTTGCATAATCGCCATCCTTGCCTTCTTCTCACTATCTGACCAAGTTAGTAGCCAGGGACAATGTCAGTGATTACTTTGAATGTACTCGCAAACCACCTTAATAGAATAATAAAACAAGAGGATATGCAATATGGCTGTGGTAGTAGGAGGGCTCGAAGAGAGGTTCTTCTATCAAATAGTTTCTCTTGTAGATATAGAATCTACATATCTTTGTTGAAAACTTTTGTAAACATTTTGGAAACCTTTTTGAAAAGTTTTAGAAAACACTCGGACTGGGTCACCCATTTGTTTCTTCTTTTCGGTCAGCTCGTGACCAAACTCCTTTCCATCCTTTCCGACCATCCCGTGGTCAAATCATTTCCAAAGCCTTTGCTTTTCCGAAGTCCTTTTTAAATCAAAACCAGCACCGCTCTATAGTAACCTTCCCAACCGTCCATGACCGTGAACATGGCTATTCGAATAGATTTACACTCTGTAGAGGTCATACACTTTATCCACAGTATCCAGCTACTCTGCCCTGATCTACATCGATCGTGGGTCGAGTAACCGATCAACACTCTCCGAAAGCCCACTCCAGTATAAGTGCCTACCCTATGAGTGTTATCCCCTCAACACCGGGACTCCCTATATAGTTCCCAAGCCAACCGAAGCACTTTTTCCACTTCACGAGTGTGCGCTTTCAATGAGAGGCTCATAGTAACACGTGGAGGCCTGCAGACCCTTCGTTCCTTCTCCCGGTCGATGTTTTACATGGACTCAGCTAGAGAAGGCCCACCCTCCAGGGATTTTTATCCCCTGTATTCATTGCGAGGCAACTTATACCAGAATAAACAATCATCAAATCCAGCCCTGTCCCATTTCAGGGTAATGTGGTTGCACGGGTTAATTATTCTAGCAAACTACAAAGAACCGGGTGCGTTTTCTTAAACCTTTTTCCTACCGTTTTCCTCCATCATTTTGTAAAACAAAAACCTTTTTATTTCTCAACAACTCTTGGGAGATATCACCTCACCAAGGTTTTATCATAAAACATTTAGTAAAACCTTTCCCTGGGGTTTTCCCATCCTCTAGTTTTTGATTCGGCTAAAACCGGGTCTCTAGAGGGGGTATGGGGTTATACACCCTCGACTATACTAGGGGAAAGTAGGTAACACCAAGGGGGTTGTACTTAACAGTATAATAGTATAATGGTTTGGCGGAGCCAACCACTTACCATGTATAAAACATCATAAGTAAAGCAATGCAGTTTCCATAAAACAGTAAAACATGCATAAGTAAAATAATAGGGCAAGGCTTATAAGCAAGAAGGTGGCTTGCATGTAATCAACAATATGGCAATATGTCCCTGGACTTCTTGTTTAGGTAACCAAGAATACCAATACCAATACCAATAATAACCACCTCGTCTGATCTTCGATTTCATGTCAACTATCATCGTCAAGATAGGACATGCAAGCAAACAAGGGCACAATCAACATAAAGCAATACAAGCATCAATACAATACAACAAACAAGCAATGAACAATACACGTTTACAAATTAGTAGGTCTTAGGAAGAATGGTTTTAATAAGATTGGCCTTGAAGACATGGATGGACATCACTTAGGGTTTATAGTCGAGGAACTACCTAGGAGGGGTTTTTGGACCAAGTACCTATTCTGTATGATTCCATTGTGTAACAATGATACCAATAGATAGGAGTTGATAAAATGAAACCAACAAAAGTGGTTTCACTATTTTATCACTTTTCTTTAAATAGTTATGAATTTCCTAGTGATAAAAGCTCTAGTTTTAGGAAATAATTTACCAGAAAAGTTCTGGAGCTCCAAAAATTATTTCCTTGGAAGGGTAAGTAGGTTTTGAGGTTATGATTCATTGAGAGTTGTAATCATGCCAAGATAATTACCAGAATACTCTCTGGAATTTCCCAAATGCAGTTCTATAGATAAATTATCTTTGTCACCAAATTAAATATACAAGGACTATTGATATTAGGTAAAGGGAAATGGATAGGTATTGAAAATACCTCCCAGTACCAACTGGAATCACTATTTTTGGAGTTGCAGAGCTACTGTAGTGATTTATCTAGTGATAATACTACATACAGAAATGTTTAATTCACTAGAAATGCTCAGAAACTCAATAATTCTTGAGCTCCTGGATTCTGACATATCCTGATGTACCACTTCTCTGAGAATGCGAATCGGGTCAAAAAAATTTATAGCTTGGCCTAGGGAATTTTCTAAATGAAGAATTGTCCTCCTTTTGTTATTTTTACCAAGGTCAAACCATTGTTCACCTTGACATGGGGCTAAGGTTAATAGATTGTTATTCAAATTATATACCAGAGTGGATTTGTTTCATTCCATTTGGTTATGTACTACTACCAGGGAAATTTATCAATCGAAAATGACACTAAGGGGTAGATTAATTCTCAGAGTTTGTACCCGTAATATTTTGCCGAGTTTCTGGTACTGCATGATAGATAAAACACTAGGGAGTATTTCAGAATTTGGGGATGTCCAAAAGCAGACATTTTTCATTTTCCTACGGATTTATTTCTAGCAGCCTATTTTCTAGATCTAGATTAATTATTAAAAGAACCAGGGAGTCGGCTAGGTCTGTAACGATATGGGCCTAGGGGAGGGAATTCGGCCCACTCGGGCGCCTCTCTGCGCGAGAGGGGCCGCGTTCAAACGAGGGGCGGGGAGCCCAGCCGTCAGCGGGGTGGAGGGGCGAAGCGGTAAGGGGAGGCTGGGGCCGTCCGATTAGAGCAGGATCGACGGCCCCGGCTCATCTCTGTTCTCTCGTCGCGGATAGAGGGGAAAGAACCCTAGCGGCGGCAGGGGAGGTCCGATCGGCTTACCTGCGGCTCTCTGGCGACCGGGAAACGGTGGAGGAGGATCGGTGGTCGACAATGATCCCAGCAATGGGCGGCAAGGATAGGTTCGTCGTCAGGCGACATCGTGCGCATCAGCACCGGCGGAGTTCGCTTCGGTGCTTGCCGGAGTTGCTTCCAGAGGGCTAGAGAGGAGCATGCGTGGCCGGGGGAGACGTGGTCGACAACGAGGATCGCATGGATGGGCAGCATCGAGGAGGTTCTGCGACAAAGAGGGCTCGCGCGAGATGGACCAAGGGGAGCCTCGTCGGAGCTCGACTGTGCCACCGGAGGAGGGCTTCCTGCGCAACAAAAGGGGGTGGGTTAGACTCGTGAGGACGCGAGGATCTTCATAGGGTGACATGTTGAGAGGGAGGGGAAGGGAGGAAGAGGCTGTAGCCCTTGTTGTGGCTGTGCTCTGATTGGCTGATTCGGTGGCGTACACGCCTACTGCGTGTGGCAGGGCAACCGCAAAGGATCCCACTACACACCGTCTTGTGCGGTTAAGTAGGGGGCTGGGGGAAATCTTGGGGAAGTTCCCACATACCACACGCTCCCCTACCTCCTTTCTCCTTCACTGCAATTCCACCGCCACCGTTGTTTCTTTGCCATAGCTGCGCCACCGTGACCGTGCCCTACGGCTCCTCGCGCCTGCACCTCCGTTTCCATTCAAGGTCTTCACCACGAGGCCCTGCGCTTCTAGGTTCCCCGCCTCCGGTTACTTTTACTCCGATTTTCTTCTCGAGGACCTCGACCTCACCATGACTGAGGAAGAGGCCATCGTGGTGGCGCAACAAGAGGAAGAGGAGGAGACCCGCGAGCGCGGTGCGTGGGACGACGCGTTCGTTTGTGAAGAAGATCTAAATTGGCTCTACGCCACACACTGCATCCCCGCAGGCATCGCCTGCCGCCTCGCCGCCAACGAGGTTTCTCCCTCTCCCAATCCAGGAGAGTATGTCGTTTTCCTCTCCCCCTTTCAGCGTGGCTTTGGCCTTCCTGTCTCGGATATCTTATTTGATTTCATCTCTATGTATCAATTGCAACCTCACCATCTCCCCGCCAATGCCATCACTTCTCTATCCTCTTTCGCCTCCGGCATAGAGGGGTATATCAGCCTCTGGCCGTCTAAGGAGATCTGGATCAAGTTCTTCGGTCTCCAGAAGAACGTTGTTCCTGATCCGGATCTTACTCTGAAAGAGAAGCATCTGACCTAGTGCGGTGGAGCCTCCATATCTCCCCGCAAGAACTCTGTATTTCCCTGGGTCACCGAGCTTGAGTCTTGCAAAGGCTGGGCCCGGAATTTCTTCTATGTTCGGAATACAATTACTGAGGAATTGATCCGGCTCCTCCCCTTCAAGCTTGGAGCCCTGGATACCTCTCTTTGGGAGAGCATCCCCAAGCGACCCACTGCCTTGGCGAACTAGGTTGTGCGCCCGATCAAGGAGCTGCTCAAGGAGAAGCTGCGGGGGGGGAGATATTATGATCACTTTGCAGCCGAGTATCCCCCCTGCAGAAACGTGCTCACAAGATCTGCTACTTGAGCGGCTCCCTCGACCCCAACCGGACTTCCTCCTTCGAGCTCGATGACTCGGCGGTTTACCGCTGGGTTAAGGCAATTTTCAACATGGAGAAGGAGTTCTCCGATGATTGGGAATGGGGGCTCGAGCCCTACACCCAGGACAACCCTTCTCCAAAGGTAAACTTCTCTCTTACTGTTTTTCTGGACCTTCTTTGTATGTCGGGTTATTTTCTTCACTTAGCCACTGTTGTCTTGTTCTCAGCGATTCCTCCAGCAGCCAATTGAGGATGGCCAAGAGCCGGCGAGCAAGTGGGTGTCGGACCGTGCCGTGGCAGATTAGGTGGAACCTGACCTGGAGACTTTCCTGCCCAGTCCGGACACCGTCAAGCATACCTCTGGTAAGGCCTCTTCTTTAAGGGATTAGCCGGATGACGATCACTCGGATATTGAGGTTCTTGAGGTACTTGACCCGGTGCCCCTCTCTTACATATTTCCGCTTATGTCCAGATCTTTAGCTAACCTGGCCGGTCAGGTCCACAAGGTTCCCACACTCGCCACGAGTGGTTCGGTCCATGCTTAGTCCCAGAAGTGCGCGGCTACCCCTGCCGCAGCTTTGGAAGCGCCATCGCCCAAGAAGAGGCAGAATAAATCCGGGGTGAAAGCCTCAGCCAAGCCAGTGACCAAGACCATCGTCCGGAGGGAACCCAAGCCTCAGGCACCTCCAACCTCGGACGAGTAAGGCTTTCTGTGTCCTTGTTTGAGTCTTTTTCTCTTTCTCATTTGGTGCTCTTCTCTTTTCTAGAGCTCCTAGGGTCATCCCCCAGAGCGGCTCCAGCATAGCATCTCTGATCCGGAGCAGCCCTTCTCCCCCCGTGACGACGACACTCGCCCGCTCAGCCCTATTCAAGAGGGCTCCGCGGCTACGCCCGACCATAGCCCACCTCGCCATGAGAAGGGCAATGTCGGTGCGGGGGGTAGTGGGGCAGCTCAGGATACAGCCATGCCGGATTGTCCTAGATCCTCTTTGGTGCCAGCGCCCAGTATTCAGGTGCCAATTTCATCAGCACCGCCCAAAATAAGTTCTTATTCAAAATAAGTCTTCTTATTAAGTTCTTCTTCAACCCAGATGAACTCCGCCACCAAGGTTATTTCTTTGGATGGCCGGATGATGAAGGTAATCCTTTTCTTCTGCTGCGGTACTTTATATTTATGAGCACTTATAGATATATCCCCTAGTCCCCAAGCCTTTGAGGGAGTAACTTGTTACTCGGTCGGATGCTCCTAGAGAACTCATTTTTCGTCCTTAGCAATTTCAAATAGTGATACCCGGGTTAAGTTCCACTTGGCCCAGATCTTGAATACTTCGAATATCCACACACCTAGAGCCGGGTTAAGTTCCACTTGGCCCGGATCTTGTAGACTTCGAATATCCACACATCTAGAGCCGGGTTAGGTTCCACTTGGCCCGGATCTTGTAGACTTCGAATATCCACACACCTAGAGCCGGGTTAAGTTCCGCTTGGCCCGGATCTTGAATACTTCGAATATCCACACACCTAGAGCCGGGTTAAGTTCCACTTGGCCCGAATCGTGTAGACTTCGAATATCCACACACCTAGAGCCGGGTTAAGTTCCACTTGGCACGGATCCTGTAGACTTTGAATATCCATACACCTAGAGCCGGGTTAAGTTCCACTTCACCCGGATTTTGTAGACTTCGAATATCCACATACCTAGAGCCGGGTTAAGTTCCACTTAGCCCGGATCTTGTAGACTTCGAATATCCACACACCTAGAGCCGGGTTAAGTTCCACTTGGCCCGAATCTTGTGGACTTCTAATTATTCTCCGTTTCCCTTTGAACTAATCTTGTGTTGCTTTTTCCAGATTACCACTAATTGCCGAACTGCTGAGTTCTAGCATCTGCTGGACTCCTATAAAGACGTTCGCACCCGTTATGGAAAGCTCCTAGAGGATCACAAGAAGAAGCGTAATTTTCTTTACCTAAGATTTGCTCTTTTCCATCTCCGTTCCTTCGAGTTATCCATGATCTGAATTAACTTGTTACTCCACTTATGCAGTTGAGGTTGAGGCTGAGAATATCATTATGCGGAAAAATCTTGAGGAAAACCGAGGTATGTTATCTTTCACTTCATCTTTGTGCGTTTCTTTCCTTGACTCGGTAGACATTTGTACTTTGGCTCTGTCGGATTAACTTATTACTAAAGTCGCCCTTAAAGATAGTGCTCCTATTCCTGATATGATGACACATTTTCTCGAACAAGCAGGCAAGCATCAAGATGAACTAAAGAAGAAGGACGACGAGATAGCTCGGCTGCGCCTCTAGGACTCGGAGATCACTCGGCTGAATGCCGAAATCCAGAGGCTCAAGGACCCCCACAAAATCGAGCTAGAGAAGGCTGACTAGGAGTTTGCTGAGGAAAACGAGCGTCTAACCACGCAAATTTCCAAGGATCAGAATTTACTGCAAGAAACTGACTTCAAACTTATGTCGATGACCTCCAAATACGAGAAACTCCAGGCCCACATCGCCAATGTCCATGCCGAGCTTCAGCGTCTCCTCTTCTAGATTTCCCGTAAGTTCCTTTCCCTTGTTCAATTCTCTTTTCTCCGGATTAATGCTTTTCCTCATTGCTTCCTCTGTTTTGTTCTTAGGCAAGTTTCCAGAAGGTCATACTCTTGCTGGTGCTGATGTAGCCCGGTCTCGCGAGCAACGTGGTATTCCCACGGGTCCTGCTTCTGGGTCAGTCCCTTATACGACAGAGGATCTGCTTGTGAGCCTCGTTGCTCGCATGGAGCTGGTAAAGAATTATGGCACGGATATCATGCCGGCCTCAATGCGGATGCTAAAATCCCTCTGGCCCGATGAACCCACTCCAAAGGGAAATGCCGCTCTTATTGCTAAGCTAATGGAGTGTGAGACACAGCTGCATTTGTGGCGTGAGTCACGTGCGCGAGCCGGGGCTGACACTGCGCTGTAGTTCTTCCTCTCGCGGTACGAAGGAATAGACCTAGAGCTGCTGACCTGCATGCGCACTGGATCCAAGTGCACCGAAGATCTGGCGTGGGTTGCGCGTCGCAAAGCCAGTGCTAACAATCTTATCCAGTGTTCCTTCTGCCACGCTTGGAACAAAGGGTCGAGCTACCTCGACGTGTTTGATGATGAAGCTGCTTCTGAAGGTGAAGAAGGTGAGGGGAGTGAGGGCGAGGCCTCCAAACTCAACAACGAAGCTGAAGACCCAGAGGATGGAGAGGCCAACCCTGAAGATGAGGCCGAGGCTAGCGCCCCACCCACAAATTCCGAAGTACCTCCTCCTTTGGCCGATGATTCGGCTTCTGTCCCTACTCCTTGAGCATAAAACACTTAACCATATTTGTCAGATCTCCGATATGCCAGATGAAGTTGTATTAAGTACCTCAGTTTGGTTTTGCTACAATTTGTGCTATTTGCAACTAAGTTTTTTAATGTCGGATTATCGTGGGTGAAGTCCCCGAGTTTCCTTTTCTTGTTCTCCCAATTTTTGACTCGGCTCGCATCTACCTTTATTCGGTTTTTCGACTTACGAGTCCGAGGTTCAAAAAAATCAAATTAACAATACTTGAAACTTTGAGATCAGCTTAAAATAATCTGGGACGAAATGAAATAAACATAGGGTTAGTTCGAATAAAAAATGTCGACCCGCTTAGGTTCTTTCCCTTAGTCGTTTTTCGTGTGCTTTGCAATTCCAAACTTGTTCTCTTGCTTTCCATGAAGCCAATTCTTGTTGGATAGCAGCAAATTCGAAGAGTTGGGTTTTTGGTGCTCACACACTACTAATCCAGCTAAGGTACAAGTAATGTAAGACAACCGGCATATAAAGAACGTAAAACAAGAAAAATAGTTATTATGGCAGTCCTCGAGTTTCTGCCGGGGTTCCGAAATTTCATTAGTAAGCCCGTTGCCGACATACATACCGACATGTGAGTAACTAGGATACATTCACCTCTTTGCTAGGTGTAAAAGGGATGAAGTAGTGCTACATTCCATGGTCGCTTAGATTCTTCTCCGGACTTGTCCGCCTTGTTCTTCTCCTGTGGCTGTGCATCAATAAGATAGTAGGAATCATTGTGCAAAGATTTTCTTACAATGAAAGGTCCTTCCCATGGAGGGGATAACTTATGCATGCCAGTAGTGCGTTGTATCAACCGGAGTACCAGATCACATTCCCAGAAAACTCGGGGGGTTTACTTTCTGGCTATGATAGCGTCGGAGGTTTTGCTGGTATATGGTGGATCTGGACAAGGCCACTTCTCTCGCTTCTTCCAGCAGATCAACATCATTCTATTGGGCTTCACGCACTCTGGCTTCTCTGTATTGGGTGACCCTTGGCAAATAATGCTCTATGTCGGTCGATAATACGGCTTCTGCCCCATATACCAGAAAAAACGGCGTATAGCTTGTTGATCGATTTGGAGTTGTTCTTAAGCTCCACAGTACTGCTGGTAGTTCTTCTATCCAGCACCCCGCTGATCTTTGTAGCGGCTCTATGAGCCGGGGTTTTATCCTGGACAATACCAATCCGTTGGATCTCTCCACTTGCCCGTTCGATGCGGGGTGGGCTACTGAGGTGACATCTAGCCGGATATACTTTTCTTGGCAGAACCTCGCAAATGCTCCTTCGGCGAAGTTAGTGCCATTGTTGGTTATGATACTATGGGGGTAGCCATATCTCAGGATTATATCCTTGAGGAATTTTACCGTTGTTTCCCCATCACATTTCTTGATTGGCTTTACTTCAATCCATTTAGTAAATTTGTCCACCATAACTAGGATATGGGTCATTCCTCCTTTAGCCGGCTTAAATGGTCCTACCATGTCTAGGCACCATACAACAAATGGACAAGTAATGGGGATGGTTTCAAGTTCCGACATTGGTAGGTGGGTCTTTGTGGCGTATCTCTGAGAGCCATTGCATTTCCTCACCAAATCCTTTGCTTGCTCCAAAGCACTTGGCCAATAAAATTCATGTAGGAAAGCTTTTGCCACTAATACCCTTGAGGATGCATGGTGACCACATTCTCCTTGGTGGATATCCCATAGTATGTCAAGTCCTTTCTCCGGATCAACGCACCGCTGCAGCACTGTTGTCACACTTCTTTTCTATAGTTCGGTCTTGATAATAGTATAGGCTTTTGCTCTCCTCTGGATCTGCCTCGAGATTACTTCATCATCCGGCAAGACTCCTTCTTTCAGGAAGTCAAATATTGGCTTGGCCCAAGCTGGTATAGCTCGGGCAGGGAATGGTTCCTCGTCAATTTCCATCACATCCGCCGACATAACTCCTGCCGGATCTGGCTGAATAGTCCCCGGGTTTGCTAAGGAAGTCCTTGGGTTCACCGAAGAAGTCCTCGGGTTTACTGAGGTGCCTCCCCAATCAATTTCCATTGGCGTAGCTTCTGACCCGGAGAGAGCCAGGATATATATAGACTCGGATTTCGGTGAAGGGGTAATAGACGGTTTTCTTAAGTGCTACAAAGCAACATTTGGTAGGATTGGTTGCCAGGATGAGCCTAACTTGGACAATGTATCGGCAGCCTTGTTTTCAATTCGAGGTATGTGGTGAAATTCACACCCCTCGAAGAATCCACTTATCTTCTGCACGTGAAATCTGTACAGGGCCATGTTGGCATCCAAAGCGTCCCAATTGCCAGATACTTGTTGTACCACCAAATCCGAGTCACTAAAGCACTGTATCCGACGTATCCCTACTTCTTTTGCCACTTTAAGGCCATGCACCAGTGCTCCATATTCTGCGACATTATTTGAGGCGCTGAAGTGGATCTGGAGGACATACTTAAGTTGATCTTTCTTGGGCGAGGTAAGTACCACTCAAGCGCCCATCCCTTCTTTCATTTTTGATCCGTCAAAGTGCAGTCACTAGTAATTGGAGTCCGGCAGGGGTGGTTCGTATTGCATCTCGGCCCAGTCCACAAAGAAATTCGCCACAGCCTATGAGTTGATCGCATCTCTTTTGTCAAACTGTGGTGAGTATGGGGCTAGCTCAATTGCCCATTTGTCTATTTAGCCACTAGCATCTTTGTTGCTCATAATCTCTGATATGCGTGCCTCACATATCACCTTGATGGGATGTTCCTCAAAATAGTGTTTGAGTTTCTTGGCCAACATATATACGCCATACGCCATCTTTTGATAGTGAGGGTAATTCTGTTTTGAAGCCAATAATACCTTGCTCAGATAGTACATTGGACTTTGCACCGATTTTCCTTCTTCTTTGCGCTCCACTACAATTACTGCACTTACGAATCGGTTGGTCACGGCTATGTAGAGAAAAATTGGCTCCTTGGGTAGTGGTGCGGCTAGGATTGGTGCAGTGGATAGCTTCTTTTTTAATTCTCGAAATGCGCTATCTGCTTGTGGTGTCCATGTAAATTTATCTGCCTTTTTCATTAACTGGTAGAGGGGCAATGCCTTCTCTCCCAGCCGACATACGAACCGACTTAACTATGCCAAGCAACCAGTAAACTTCTTCACATCGTTAAGGCACTTAGGCAGTTCCATTTTCTCTATGGCCTGGATTTTCATCGGGTTAGCTTCAATACCTCGGCTGGACGCTAGGAAACCGAGTAACTCCCCTGCGGGTACACCAAAGGTGCATTTTCCGGGTTAAGTTTCATCCGGAAACGTCTCAAGTTTGCGAATGTCTACCGGATGTCATCAAGGAGCATATTGAATCCTTAGTTTTTATGACCACATCATCCACATACACTTGCACATTTTGACCTATTTGATCATGTAAACATTTCGGCATGCATCGTTGGTACGTTGCTCCAGCATTACGTAACCCAAACGGCATAGTGCGATAGCAATAAGCTCCATACGGGGTAATAAACACAGTCTTTATTTGATCATCCAGTTTCAAGGGTATCTGGTGGAAACCAGAATATGCATCTATGAATGACAATAACTCACACCCTGCAGTTGAATCTATGACCTGGTCTATCCTTGGCAGTGGGAATGGGTCTTTAGGACACGCCTTATTCAGGTTCGTGTAATCAATGCACATGCGCCATACCACGGCCACGTTCGGGTCATCTTTCTTCTTTTCCACAAGCACCGAATTAGAGAGCCAATTCGGATAGAGTACTACTTCCATGATAAATCTGGCTGCAAGGAGCCTAGCTATCTTATACCCAATGACTTTTCTTCTGTTCTCGGCAAAATGTTGGACAGGTTGTTTTACCGGCTTTGCTCCGGGTCTCGCATTCAAAGAGTGCTCGGGCAACTCCCTCGGCACACCCTGCAGATCCTATGTGGACCAAGCAAAGATATCCCGATTCTCACGGAGGAAGTTGACAAGCTCGCTTTCCTATTTGCTGCTTAACCCGACACCAATGGTTACGGTGCGCTCTGGGAACTGATCATCAATTGGTACTTTCTTGGTATCCTTTGTCGCTTGAAATGACACACTTCCATGCGGATTGGTTAGGGCCGGCATATGTTGCTGCGCGGACTGAGCCAATGCCGCCACTTCCATGATTCTCCTTTTCTCCTAGGCTATCACGAGTGATTCGGCCAAGTTAGATCCGGCAGAACCACACTCAATCGAACGCCGGAAGTCCCCCGAGATGGTTATCACTCCCCCTGGTCCGGGCAATTTCATCTTGAGGTAGCTGATGTGAGTACTTTCCATGAACTTGTTCAGCGCAGGCCTACCGAGTAATGCATGTTAGGCACTCTCCAGATTCACCACTTCGAACTCCAAATTCTCAGTCCGGCAGTTATCCCTTGTTCCGAATAGTACATCAACCCGGACCTTACCAATTGGCTCACATGACATACCTGGTACAATGCCATGAAAATTGTTCTTGTAGCTTGCAGCATATTCTCCGTTATCCCCAACTTGTGCATGGTTTCCTTGTACATGATGTTAATGCTACTGCCATTGTCAATCAGCGCCTTGGAGAATCTCACATTAAGATTCGCCCCGATGAACATCGGATCCAGGACCAGTGCGTATGTCCCTAGGCTCGGCATAAGCTTTGGGTGATCTCTAATACTCCTCGTAACTTCTTGATCCAACCAAGGCATATACCTTACTATTGCCGGCATTACCGCGTTTACCTCCATATGCCGTCGTTGTAAGCTTTTCTGGCCAGTTTCTTCCATGGTAAATACGAAGTAGCTTTGATGATGCTCCCTGTATTCATTTCTCCCCTCATTTCCACAGTATCCTTGATTCTGTTGCTATTGGTTGTTCACCTGATGCAGAGTATCCCTCCTTTCTTGGTTTTCATACCTCAGCGGTGGCAGAGGCAGCATGAGTTGCTGTTGGTTCCCTCCAGTGAGTAATGGCTGCCGAGGTGCTTCGTTCCGAGGTGCATGAGCATTCCTCGAACTACCTTGCTGTAACTTCCTCATCCATTCACACTATCGGGTCGTACGTTTCGTCGAGCTATTCGGACTTAGCGCATGAAACTTGCAAGGTTGGTCCAGCATAGACTCAAACGTATACCTTAGTTGATCCTTTCGCTCCTACCATTGCTTTATCTGCTCCGGGGTCCAAGGCTTCCTCGTTTCACTTTTCTGCTGCCAGTTTTGCCCCCCAGTTTTCTGGCGCTGGTTTGCACCGGCATTGGGCTGATCTCGGTCCACAATGGCCACTTGCTGTGAGCTGTACTGGTAATCTGGATGTTCATATCGTCTTTTGCCTCGGAAATCATTTATCCTTGATGACCCGGAGCCATCTCGGTGGAAATACTCCTCGTTTGCCTAACTTTACATTATCTAGGGTTGAGTTAGGTCTCCCAAAGCATATGAATCTGCGATCCGGATCGTCTCAGCCAAAGTGGTTGGCATATCTCGCTGCAGCCTTTGCCACAACATACTTTCATATCTACAGCTTGTGGTTCAATTACCCCCTCACATGAGTTTCGCACATTGCACCACCGAGTCAGGAAATCTCGGTCTAGCGCATCCGGTATCTGCCGGCATAACGCCAGAGTCTGTGGTATGTTGGGCCTCTTATAAGTGCTTGAGAAGTTGCTAACAAATAATTTCTGAAAGTCCAGCCAACAGTTTACACTTCTTGGAGGCAAGTTGTTCAGCCACACTCTTGCTGGCCCCTCTAACTTTGAGGCACATACCTCACTGTCCATCTCAAGTTTCCAGTTGCAGTTTTGACTACTCTTTCATAATCTATAAGACAATCCTCCGGTCTCATGCTATCATCGTATGTCTTTGTTCCCCTGGCCAACTAAAAGTTCGACACTGGTGGTTCCTTCATGATCTGGGGCCCAAAGCATGTCGGACCAGGTGGACCCTATACCTCGATCAGCTCCGACCTATAAATCCTGTCCAGCTTTAGCCTTGCATCATCTAGCTACAAGTTTCCGCTTCCTAGCCTTGATCCAGTTATATGATGCTCCAGTCTGGGGTATATGTCGTTAACCATTGCCGAATAACCATCATTATACCTCTCTCGATCCGGACAAGCGTTTTGGTGCAGTGTCGCTTGACCTGTACTTCTCTCTTGCCGAGGTGCATTTTCCCCCACTCTTGCCGGATCACGATGTCTGGCATTGCTGTTGGCAGTGTTCCATTGACCGGCATTGCCTTGGTCGCGGTTACCTCGGCTGGTACTATGGCGATCTTTAACAACTTGCACTGCTTTTCCCTTTCCAGCTCTCACCGGGTCATAGGGGACTATTTGCTTGACTTTTCTCCTGGAGTTTACTTCTTCTCTCCTAGGGTTATGACCCGGAGATGATGCGGTGGCGCCGTACTTGGCCGGGTTATTTCTTGCTAGTGGCGCCAGGTTTGCCTTGTTCATTTCCTCGTTTTGCTGGCAAGCGACCCTCAGCAAGTGGTTCACCCTCTCCTGTTGCCTTTCCCGGGCCTCTCTGGCTAAACCTTCTAACTCGGATGCGTCCGCATTTACTGCCTTGAGGTTCTTTACTAGGGAACTATATCTATCTAGCCCTCCTGTTACGATCGTGGCTGCCTGACCCGGCCTAGGCTCATACTCCTTGTCTATCTGAGTGATCAGGTATCTACCTCAAATTCTTGCTCCATCTATGCGGTTTGCCATTGCATATTCTCTCAGAGTAATGTTCAAGGACTGCTGTAACTCCGCTACTTTCTTAGCGCCAGCTAACATTTCCTGCCTTGTTTCGTCCAGCTCAGCCTGCACCTGAGCCGGATCTACCACAGGAGCTATTGGTGTCGCTAGGCTATCTATTGCTTGCTGGAGCACATTCTCCGGCCTTTCTAGTGGAGGGAACCTAGACCTTGCGTATTTTGGGGTGACTTCCGGCTCTAGCGCTGGGTCCTTGCTCGCTCCCATGTCTGGTGCGGCCATCATGACCTCAACGCTGCTAGCGGGGTGAGTGATACGCACTCCGCGAGCTGCGCTGAGAGGTGGTTCGCCTCCCTCGACGACATGCCGCGGGTGAACGCAGGACTCGTCCACGCTGACGTAGATCTTGTGTGCGCCAAGCTTGATGAAGACGCCGTTCTGTGGAGGGGATACCTGTCGAAGCTCCCTGCGTTGTCGCTGATGTAGTCCAGTGCTCCGAAACGCTGAACCAGGCTGGAGACAACGCGCTCGCCGGTGTTGGAGATGCTTCTCGTCCAAATTTTCACCCCTGCTAGCACCGCTAGCCCCACGGTGGGCACCAACTGTCGTGGTGGTGGCACAGCCGATGCCATGGATAGGCTAAAGATGGGGCCAATGAGTGCTAGGGGAATCCAGGGAGGGAAAACGTGGTGATCCCATGCACAGAAGTTCTTGTATGTGCCCTATCAATGGTGCTTTCAGATGCTCCACAAGCTATGCACAATATGTACCACCTATTTGATGTTCATCGAGCTTGCGCTTCCTATTCCATGAGGCACTTGTTTCTTTCTTTCTTTTCTTTTTCTTTTTCTTTTTCTTTTTTTTCCTTTTCTGTTCTTTTTCACTTGCCTCTTCCTTGTACCAACAACTATACAAGATAACAATATGATATAGCATGCTCATAACTTTTGCTCGAAATTCTACAAGGTATCAAATGTGCATAGCCCAAGCAATCATAGGAGGGACTAGTCTCAATAGGTGTTTATTGATCGCAAAGATAGTGTAGCTCACAAGGTAAAGCAAGTGGGGAGAATACGCGGAATGTTTATACCTTTCATCGAGTAGATACCATGAACCATGTAGATGATGATGTAGATCTCCTTCTCCTCTTGGAAACAAGCTAAAGAACAACAAAATCTGAGTTCGTATGCAAAAGTTATGCTCAAACCCGTGAAGCAGGTTTTCTGTCTAAGGTGGGCAGAAACTCCGGTCTGGAGGTCCGGAAACACCGGTCTGGGGGCCGGAAACTTCGGTCTGGGCCAGAATCTCCGGTCTGAGGGCCGGAATCTCCGGCCTGGGACCAATTCTCCAGTAAGGAGGTTCTAGGATGTTAGAACTCGACTGGGACGCGATTTTGGAGGAAATATTCAAACCAAAACACCAAATTGGTGGGGGGAAATCAAGGAATTAGGCCATGGGTACGCAGGGGAACGTAGATCAACAAGTTTAGCAAGTAATCCACGGATCTAAACCTACCAAAACACAATCAAATCACAGATCGATCCAAAACACGAAATTGGGGCTATTTTTTGGGGATTTTCAAATTTATGGGGGAAAAGACCAAATCGATGAGGAATCCGTGGCGACCAAAAGCTGGTGATACCAGATGTTAAGGGGTAACCTCAAGGGTGGCCTGATCTTCACGGATCTCGTGGTCAAATCAATGGGAAAGCAAGGAGAAAGGAAGAAGGTAGCGGAAGCAGCCGCACACCTCGCGAAGAACACGATGAACACACGCAAAACTCACACGATACAAGGACGATTGTTCTAGCCGGTGGCAACTGGTTCGATAGAATCCTTGCAGGCAAAGATCGGTCAATGTGCTCCCTTGATCCCACGCGGAGAGGGAAAACACCTTGGAGAGGGTCTTGAGAACTACACTCATGCACTCGCAAACGTAAGCATTGTACAACGAGGGAGGCGTGATGAAAACAACAAGGTGGTGACGATAGTTGATCCCCTTTGGAAGAAGGGGATGAGGCAAAACTAGAGATTCCACAAAGGGGGTTGTCTTTAGTCTATCATCTATGCCTAGGGTTACAAGAGGGGGTAGGGCACTATATATAGGCCAGCCACAAGTTCAAGGGTACTTTAGGAATAAAAGGGGAAAGTCTGAACGGACTAAGGGGTACATGAGCCAAAGGCCCAATTGGTGGTGCGCAGGCCCATACGCTTAGGCCGGAGAATCCGGTGTGGGGATCCGGAGACTCCGCTGTGGACCGGAGATTCCGGTCGGTCTCCGGTCTATCTCCGGAGGGGCCTTCCATCTGTCCTCGAGCTTGATCTGGAGGTTTCTTAGAAGATGGGCCGGAGACTCCAGGGTATGTAGACCGGAGAATCCAGTGTCTTCAGGCCGGATACTCCGATGTGGCCGGAGACTCCGGTACTTTAGCTGTTGCTCCTTTCGTCTTCTCTTCCAAGCCTCCGTCTTGTCGTGCTTGGTTCTCTAGGCTTCCTCCCTCGCCTCTGTACTCGTTGGTGTGAATCTATCACGAATATGGGACGGAGTATGAAGTAGTATACCATTAAAGAGGGTAGGAAGTGGGCTCGCATAGAGGAACTAATTCACCTTTGGAGTCCATGACGACTTGGCATAAGTTGGAGACAATGATGCGGTAACGACTGAAGGAGGGAAAGAACACATGCAATCCCACTAGTGGATCAATGTGTCAAACCTTCGTCGTATAGACCAAAAACACATAGGGAAGCAGCTTCCAAATTGCATGTTGCACCAGTGTGGCAGAAGTTGCATCACAAAATACAGTGGAGTGTGTGTTGTCTGTGGATCCATGTGGTCTAGGAAAAGAACACATGTAATGACACTAGTGGATTAGTGTGTCGAACCTTGGTCATAGACACTAGAACAGATAGGAAAGCAACTTCCATGTTGCATGTTGCAGCAGTATGACAGAAGTTGCATCACAGAAGCCACTAGAGTGTGTGTAGTCATGTGGATCCATGTGGTCTAGGAAAAGAACACATGCAATGACACTAGTGGATTAGTTTGTCAAACCTTGGTCATAGAGACCAAAAACACATAGGAAAGCAGCTTCCACATTGCATGTTGCACCAGTGTGGTAGAAGTTGCATCATAGAATCCACTGGAGTGTGTGTTGTCATGTGGATACATTTGGTTTAGGGAAAGAACACATGCAATGGCACTTGGTGATCAGTGTGGTCTAGGAAAAGAACACATGCAATGCCACTAGTGGATCACTGTGTCCAACCAAGGTGACATGGACCAAAAACACAAAGGAAAGCAACTTCCATGTTGCATGTTGCACCAGTTTGGTAGAAGTTGCATCACAGAATCCACTAGATTGTGTGTTGTCATGTGGATCTGTGTGGTTTAAGAACAGAACACATGCAATGCAACTAGTGGATCAATGTGGTCTAGGAAAAGAACATATGTAATGAAACTAGTGGATTAGTGTGTCAAACCTTGGTCACAGAGACAAAAAAAGAAAGGAAAGCATCTTACACATTGCAAGTATGCACCAGTGTGGCAGAAGTTGCATCACAGAATCCAGTGGAGTGTGTGCTTTCATGTGGATCAATGTGGTATAGGGAAAGAACACATGCAATTCCACTAGTGGATCAGTGTGGTCTAGGAAAAGAACACATATGTTGAGGGCAAACCTCTAGGGTGGCCCAATCTTTCATGAATCCCTTTCAAATCGAGGGTGGAGTGCAGGGGAAGGTGAGGAGGATGAACACGATGAACTCACGCACGAAGAAGACGATGAACACACTCACGTAAAACCACAATACACACCAATATATCACACTGGCGGTGGCCGGTCTGGCGCAATGCCTAGGATCGATGTCGGGTGGAGGACTCTCTCTCGAACCGACACGGCGAGTAGGGAGACTCGGTGAGATCTTGATGTCTAGGCAAAGGTACTCTGATTCCTAGGCCTTGTACAACGAGGGAGGCACATACAATCTATTGGGAATATGCCGTAGAGGCAATCATGTATGACGTTATTCCTGTGTATTCATAAGGTTATGGTCCATGTATGAACCACTGATATGTATCATTGAATATGTGATTCGATTGTGGAACTACATATTCATGTTGTTCATACTAATTGTCCTTGGTCATTGAGGTTGTGCCGGACACACAACTTAGACCAATGTGTAAGTCGGCAGATGACTAGGTTCCACTTGTCATGGGCATGGAGATGCTATTCCGACTTACACAGATTCGGATAAAGAGTTTAGCGAGTCGGACTGACCCATATTGAGATGCAACGAACAAGTCGTCATTTGCATGTCTCAATCAATGTAATCCTTAGACCTGAGGTTATTGCACAATCCGAGTTGAGGATCACCAACTTAGGTTCTGTCAAACGCTGTTCCATCAATGGGCAGTTATAAAGGCGGAGTTCGGGTCGACTGTGAATCAAGCTGCATGGTGTGAATGACCAAGATGGGATTTTCCCCCTCCATATGGAGAGATATTCTCTCGGCCCTCTCGGAAGATATGATTCGAAAAGCATGGCCATGCGCGTCACAGTTAAGTGTTAACCGAGGCAACCGATTAAGAGTTAGTCGGATGAATCACTTATCTCGGATCGAGAAAGAGAGTCGGACTATTTAAGGGATGACGATCATTCGCCTATAGTCCAACAAGGTATATCGTGAGGAAAAAGGGACTTAGACGAAAGTCGCATTGGAAAGGTATGTCATCATGACTTATTGGTACTTGGGAGTCGGCACGTTTTGCTAGGGGCCACTACCGACTGATCGATCATGAGTGAGACTTGGAATCGTGTCCGGGTTACCATGAGCATGTCGGGTCACACACTTAAGAGTGGGAGCAGTTTGGGTTAGACCCAAACAGGAAATCTATTTGGGTTGGACCCAAATATAGACATGGACTTAGTCAGCAAGTGAGACTTGTAGTGGCTAATATAGGCCTTTTTAGTGAATGGGCCACAAGTGAGTGGAGCCCACTTTCACTCCCTATATAAGCTGGGGCGCAGGTGCTTAGAGCACAAGGTTAGGTCACTCCATGTGTTGGAAACCCTAGCCCTAGTCCATCCTCTCGCCGCCGTACTGGACCTAGCAGTCCATCGCCGGCGCTCCTCCTCGTACGTGTGGATACCGGCGGAGGTGCTATACATTCAGCACTTCGACGATCATGAAGAAAGAATGGATCGTGGATCGTGGAACTGGAACGAAACGCGAGGACTGCACTGCATCAAGCGACATGCTTCATCAATTCCGCAACTGCGCGTCTAGTGGTAATTCTCGTGTCCTTCTACCTGAGCTGGATCTTGGGATCACTGCGTAGGGAAAAAGTGTTGTTTATCTCTACGTGGCCTAACAGTGGTATCAGAGCGTTAGCTTTTGGTTTTAGGCTCGAGATCATCCATATGTGATATGCGGTTGGCGTTAGATTGGATCTAATTGCAGTTATGGTGGTCGATCTATGAGATAGGTTGGTTTTGTACAAAGTTGATTGGATCAACTGTACTCGGGGGAATGGATGATCTGGTTTTCGTGATCTAACTGCTAAGGTCGTGGAACGACATACCCCACCTGTCGGCTTCCGCCATCGGGGTAGCCTGTGACACGTAAACCCGGATGCAGTGAATGAAGATCAAAGAGTTTGGTCGAATTGGAATTCGGATCAGATTTGGGTAAAATTGTTTTATCCGATGACGAAATCCATGTCCGGAATGCAGATGGGACCGCCGGCTTCGCCCTGTCGTAGCGCCTTAGATGTCGTTGCGAGTTTCACAACGCCGGTAGATATCGTATCTATGCATAACTTGTTTTTGCAGGATGATGTTGTGAATGGTATGGCTTATGTGCATGTGATGTGTGTAATCCATACGTGATCTGCATATCACGGTTTTTGTCAGCCGGCTAGAGCCTAGGTGATGTCAACTTATTGTATAACGGCCTGCGTGTCGGATTCTCTGTGTAATTTGCATTATAAGCTAGTGTAGCCGTTTGGAGAATCTGGAAGGCATGCAAGTCGGTGTACAAGTCGGCTACATGGTGTAAGACGGCACGTGACAAGAGTTGACACGAGTCGGATTACAGGCTTTATGGAGATGGAGATCGCCATGAAGAGAGCCATACCATTTCACCATATAATTGCTTTATTTTGTGTTATTGTTATGTCTCTATTTTACCTCTATTAGATAGTTGGTAGAAAATAATCCCTCAAAGAAGGTCTGCTGCACCATCACAAGTCAGACATTTTTGGTAGTGGGCTCATAAAAATTGAGGTGCTATCAATTCTTTCTGACTAGGTGGGTTCGAGTCGGACTCTTACAACGGATATCAGGTTCATTGTCTTCGATGCAGTTTTCTATGTGGGAGAGGCTATCAGGTTCATTGTCTTCGATGCAGTTTTCTAGGTGGGAGAGGCTAAATATACATGCGCTTCACTACTTGGAATTACATGTACTATATGATTGGATTGTTACCAAACATCCATAAGTACTAATCAATGAATTAAGGTTTCCCCAACCATAGCCTTAAGTTTAATGGTCCTCTTACTCCCATACGTGCAACGTTCCGGTTCGCGTCCTCAGGTTTCTATCACTCCGGCAGAACTCCCCCTTCCTTTTACACATACTACAAACCCTATGATGTTTAATCCATGCGCGCACAAATATAATGGGCACCAAAGGACTGTACCATATCAACATACAACTTTAATGAACCAAAGACGTTCAACCATTCAATCTAAGAACAAAGAAGCTACGCAAACATGACATAGATCATAGGATTATAACTTATAACATCAAACACCATGTTTACATAGGACGGTACAGAGGTGTGTGGGAGGATGAACAACTACATACTAGGAGGATTAGGTGATGGAGATGGCAGTGAAGAGGGTGGCGGCGGCGCGGGGAACTCCTTCCCCGTCGCCGATATCATGGGGGAGCACCACCCCTTAGCGGCCTTCCTTCATGGCTTCTTGGGAGACCTCCCCCATGGAGATGGCATCCATGGGGGAGGCAAAAACGTGGCTTTGGTGGCTGCAAATTCTTAGGTGGAGATGACCTGGGCGAATTAGGTTTCCTCCCTTTACATAGCTTCTCGGATTCCCGTCACCCCATATTGGGCTGCAGTAAATCGGGCCTAAAAGACCTGTCCGGAATCAGAATAAGCTAAATTTTATATCTAGAACGTTTGTCGTGCAATTTTCAACAACTTTGTAGCTGAAGCATTTTCCGTTTGACGCTGTCTTCGACCTTAAATGTGACCATCTTTAAAAAGAGTTATGAGACAGATTTCTGGAAAAATTCCAATTTGATTCCAACAAGGTTTCCACTTGTATTCTTGGTAATTCCTACACATTAAAGTGTAAAATAAGAACATTGTGCACTTTTGCAACTATTAGTAGGTTAGTCCAAATAAATCATAAAGTTTATACAGAAAGGAGTGTCAAAAACATATTATTAGCATAAAACCATCAAAAATTTGCATACGTTATGGACGTATGAACATCTCCAAGCTTAGGTCCTGCTCATCCTCGAGTAGGTAAACGATCAAAACAATATAATTTTTGAGGTGACATGCAAACAACACAATCTTGATCATCATTATTGTAAAAGCATTGATAGCTAGGATTAAGGTACTCTAAACATGAATCATGAAAGATAGAGTTCTAACAATAAGACATAGCAACTATGTTGTAACATGAAAAGGCACAAACAAAAGATTCATGAATAACAATGCTTTGCAAGATGTTTGTTTGTTTCACATAAAGAAAGCATAATGAGAATGGTATTCAGCTTGTCCCTCATAGAGTAGCAAAACATAAATGCATAGGGCACCTTCAAAGTTCATAAGGGTTACTAGATACAAATAGTTTAAGAACAAGCAATATCAAAGTTATGCATCAATCAACAAGTCTTGGGACAATGCACATTAAACTAAGAATGGCCACTATGCTCTCTTAATAGGTGCATAAAGATAGAAGATGGAGACTCAACATAAAAGTAAAAGAAAGTCCTTCTTAGAAGGAAGCAGGGATTCAAGTCTCATAAAGAGCTTCCAAAAATTATGGTACTTATTAGCTCTCAGCTCTCATTGCCCCTATCATAAGCAGCTTTAGGTGATTAAGGTTAAAGTGACACAACTAAGAGGATATGCTTGACAAGTTATAAGTTGAAATCTCATGCCCCTTACTTACGAGTACCGAACCTCATGCTACTCAACTTCAGTCACAAGTAAGCTCTTGTCATTGTAAGTACATATGTATCATAGAGAACCGCCAACGGGTTACCCCTTGCACATGATACAGGAGCTATCCCATAATCAAAATGTCAAGGCAAGCAGGCAATGAGCATCTCAGCAATCTTTTTATTTGCTATTTACATAGGTTTTAATTGAGGATGCTTCATAGAGTGCTCATTATGGTTATGCTGCAAGTTTCTACCATGATTAGGCATGGATTAGGCTAGCGGCCCAGACGTTTCTCTAACACACATACAAACTCCATGATTTTACAGGTTCCCCATTTATTTCACACCACCGGGATCCATAAGCAAAATAATCATGATATCAACGGAATATAAGTGCAATGTTGAAAGTGTTCCCCATGATACATGGTTCTGCTAACTTCAACTTATAATGCGCAAGCATATACACAACAAAGATGGACACAATGGTTCAAGTTTATTAAGTGCAAGAAAATAAAGTGTGCCATTAAGTTCGTGAGAGCTTTAATCACTAATTTTCACATAACAAGTTCAATTCGGAAGTTAGATAAAAGCATGAATATAATTGGAATAGAAAATGCTAATAGGTAGGTATGGTGGAATCTTTGGGATAACTTGGTTTTATTTGGAGTTGGATGCATGAGTGGAACTCATACTTGGTTATGGAGGCTAGCAAAAGACTAAGAGCGGCCAACTAAAAGAGCAATAATGGCCATAATCATGCAAAGCGACAAAACATCATTAATTAAAGCATAAAGAGATATTACAAGTGGAAAACTAAAGGATCATAAAGTCTATGGTGACTTGAGATAGTCATAACATGATGTGAGCATGCGCCAAGTCAACCCAAATAAAGCATCAAAGGAGAATACCACAATACTATGCTTTAATATGCTAAAACAACGCATGATTCATTCAAGGCGCATTAAGCAATCTCAATTGTTTATAACATGTCATTCTACAGCAAAAATCACTAAGCATAAAGCCAAAACAATATCAAGCATGACATGACAAAGCATAGGCCACCTTCAAAAACGAGCTACTTTTACCACTTAAGCATGAACTTTGCCTACTCTTTTCCAATCCAAACAACACTTATTTGAAAACTAATGTATGAAAGAGGGGGTCCAACCAATTTATTAAAGCAAACTAAGAAAACCAAGCAACCCAAAATTAAAATTAAGATGCTCCAAGAACAACAGAACTGTGCATGAAACAATAGAAATGAAGTGTTTGGAAGAAACCTGAGATTTTTATTGATAAAGAAGGGGATGCCTTGGGAATCCCCAAGCTTTGACGCTTGTACTTATTGAATATTTCTTGGGGTGACACACGTGGCATCCCCAATCTTGAGCTTTAGTCCATTCTTCATCTCATTACATCACTCTTTCCATACACCTGAAATTTTTCCTTTATACAAAACTTCACACAATCTTTATTAGCAACATTAGTGCACTCAAGATAATAAGTCTTTGGGTTAAGTTCCAACACCAATAAAACTTCCATTAAAACAGAAGCTACTGTAGCACTTCCCTCAAAAATCTCAATTCCCCAAAAAGAACCCAAAAAGGAATCAACAAGAAGCAAATGCAAATAATGGCAGAAATCTATCAAAATAGACCAACAGGTAAAGACCAATTTTTTCGAAGACCTTCTGTTGCTCAAATCAAAAAGTATGCGAAATTTATATAACAACCTGAGGTAGAAGCACAAAAATTCACAGCTCAAAACTGACGTACAGAGATTTTAAACGAATTTTTACAACGAAGCACAAAAATCTGTTTCGGGACAGCAACTTTCTCAAGCATTACTGCTCTCTCATTAGAGGTTACTCTTGGCACAAAAAGCAAATAAAAAGGATAAGGAGCAGATATTATAGAGGTAATAACTTCCAAGACTTATCTAAATTTTTTGGGTTATCTCCCAATAAGTACTTTTTTTAACGCCTTTATGTTAGGCATAGGAACAAGATTCAAGTATTTTCGAATGAATATGCATTAAGATCAATACCAAAAATATCTTTCTTTTTCAAGGCTTCGTGCATTCCTACAAGTTTTTAACTAAAAATCTTCTATGGAAAGATTTGTTTTGGTTTCATAGGCATGAACACAAGTGTTCAAGGTCGACCCCCACTTAACCATTACTTATCTTTCCAATCACTTTCCTTTTTGAAAACGTTTTTAGGTAACAAGTACAACTAATTTTTTTTGTAATTCGCATTCCCTATCCATACTATGATAGAGAACAACTTAAAACTGAAAATAAAACCTATTTAGAGATAAAGCAAACAAGTGCACACAAGAATATTCACCCACACGCTATTGCTCCCCGGCAACGGCGCTAGAAAAGGTCTTGATAACCCACAAGTATAGGGGATCGTGTGTAGCCTTTTCGATAAGTAAGAGTGTCGAACCCAACGAGGAGCTAAAGGTAGGATAAATATTCTCTCAAGTTCTATCAACCACTAATACAACTCTACGCACACTAATCGTTTGCATTATCTAGGAAATAAAACTAGAGCAACAATACGAGTAAAAGAGATAGCTTTGCATGATAATAAATAACAAGAAAGTAAAGCTAGTTGCTGCAGCAATAAAATACACTAAACTAACAGAAGCATGAGTGTGGAATAGTGGTGGTAATTGTGGTGGCTTTGTCCAAGTTTTAAATAGCGAATAGATCAGGTTTATTGTCTTCGATGCAATTTTCTATGTGGGAGAGGCTAAATATACGTTTTGGTTCGCGTCCTCAGGTTTCTGTCACTCCGGCAGAACTCCCCCTTCCTTTTACACATACTACAAACCCTATGATGTTTAATCCATGCGCGTAGAAATATAATGGACACCAAAGGACTGTACCATATCAACATACAACTCTAATGAACCAAAGACGTTTAACCATTCAATATAAGAACTAAACACTACGCAAACATGACATAGATCATAGGATTATAACTTATAGCATCAAACACCATGTTTACATAGGACGGTACAGAGGTGTGTGGGAGGATGAACCACTGACTAGTGTTGGTCTGTGGGGCCAGTCTAGATATCCTATTAAGCTGCCAGGAGTGACACCCCCCCGGGCCCAGGAGTGGACGGCGTGTTACAAGTGGTATCAGAGCGGTATCAGAGCGGTTAAACGGGTGTGTGTGGGTTAGTGGCTGGACATGTGGAGCATGGCGCGTGTGGCCCGGAGTGGACACGGCATGGCACATGTGCCGGCACTAGACGCACAGACGCGTGCCAAGAGGGAACGTTCCTAGGGTGTGCTTCATTGATGAGGGCATCGATCTTCTAAAGGGTGGGTGTATGTGAGACCATGCACATGGCTTAATAGGATTGGTAGAATACTCATACCAACAAGTTGCAACTTCTTTTCCGGAAGCTCATTCGAAAAGAACTCTAAGGTTAAGCGTGCTTGGCCTAGAGCAATCATAGGATGGGTGACCAACCGGGAAGTGGGTAACCGGGTGCGCACGAGTGAGGACAAAGTGCACAGAAAAGACTAGTGTTGGTCTGTGGGGCCAGTCTAGATATCCTATTAAGCTGCCAGGAGTGACACCCCCTGGGCCAAAGAGTGGACGGGGTGTTACAATGAACCACTTCATACTATGATGATTAGGTGATGGATATGGCGGTGGAGATGGTGAAGAGGACGGCGGCGATGTGGGGGACTCCTTCTCCGCCACCGGTATCATGGGGTAGCACCTCCCCTTAGCCCCCTTCCTTCATGGCTTCTTGGGAGCCCTCCCCTATGGAGATGAGATCCATGGGGAGGCAAAAATGTGGCTTTGGTGGCTGCAAATGCGTGGGTGGAGATGCCCTGGGAGAATTAGGTTTCCTCCCTTTATATAGCTTCTTGGATTCCCGTCACCCCATCTTGGACTGCAGTAAATCGGGCCTAAATGGCCCGTTCGGACTCGGAATAAGCTAAATTTTATGTCCAGAACGTTTGCGCGAAATTTCCAACAACTATGTAGTTGAAGAGTTTTCCATTTAATGCTGTATTCAATTCGAAACGTGACCATCTTTCAAAGAGTTCTGAGACAGATTTCTGGAAAAATCCCAATTTGACTCCAACAAGGCTTCGACTTGTATATTTCGTAATTCCTACACATCAAAGTGTAAAACAAGAACATTGTGCACTTTTGCAACTATTAGTAGGTTAGTCCAAATAAATCATAAACTTTATACAAAAAGGAGTGTCAAAAGCATATTATTAGCATAAAACCATCGAAAATTGTAGATATGTTATGGACATATCAAAAAATCGGAAATGTGGAAGTCCACCGGGCCTGGAGCCAGTTTGAGTTCGTGATGAATTCCAAAAGTCAAATCTATCAAAAAATCGGAAATGTGTCCAAATTGGGCTAGAAAAATGTTCTAGGAAGGTAGATCGGTACCCAATGCAACAGATCTGTGGAACAAAACCACTAAACATGCACCAAATCTAGAGATTGATCCGAAGGCAAATTGGGGCTATTTTGGGGGGATTTTCGAATTTTTGGTGGATAGAAGAAAAATTGTGGGGGAATTCGTGAGCAACAAAGCTCTTGATACCAATATGTTGAGGGCAAACCTCTAGGGTGGCCCGATCTTTCACGAATCCCTTTCAAATTGAGGGTGGAGTGCGGGGGAAGGGGAGGAGGATGAACACGACGAACTCACATATGAAGAAGACGATGAACACACTCACGCAAAACCACAATACACACCAATAGCTCACACCGGCGGTGATCGGTCCGGCGCAATCCCTAGGATCGGCGTCGTGCGGAGGACTCTCTCTTGAACCAGCACAGCGAGTAGGGAGACTCGGTGAGATCTTGACATCTAGACAAAGAGACTCCGATGCCTAGGACTTGTACAATGAGGGAGGCACAATGCATACTCCAACAAGGTTTGTGATATTTGGGTGCTCCGCAATCAAGGAGCATGAGGCAAGAATTTGATAGATCCACAAGGGTGTCCACTAATTCGAAATATCATGCATCAGCAATACAAGCGGGTGTGGGGCTATATATAGGCCAGCCACTAAGTCAGGTGTAGTTTGGGTACAAAAGCATAAAAACTGGACGAAATAGGAATATTCTCGAGCATCAAACCCTGGTTGACTTTGATACAGGGTCGTTCCGGCGATAAGTCCGGCGTGACTGCAATGTACGCCGGAAATTCCGGTCACGGCCGGTTGTTTCGGTCAGCCACTGGAAACACATACAGAGGTGCGCTTCGGTCTTCGCCGAATGGGTTTGGTGGTCGCCAGTAATTCCGGTGCGAGTGCCGGTTGGCCGGAATGGTCACTGGTATTTCTGGTGCAGGAACCGGTCTGCTGGGCCTGGCGCTGGTTTACGCTGGATCTTTGTCATATGCTGGCTTGGCTCCTTCTCTTAGTGCTTCTCCATGGGCTTCATACCTGACGATGCATAGGGTATTGGAATGAAGTAGCAAGCCGTCCAAGGATATATCAAAATCACATGAGACAATGAGCAAATTCACCATAGCTTGAAGGAGATTGGCTCATGCGCGAGTCATTGGTCCACTTGGGGGACTTGTTGGTATAGTTGTAGGAGCATCCGTAGGACGGGCTGCATCAACATGCAATGCCACTAATGGACCAGTGTGTCAAACTTTGGTCACATAGACCAAAAACACATGGGAAAGCAGCTTCCATGTTGCATGTTGCACCAGTGTGGCAGAATTTGCATCACAAAATCCACTAGAGTGTGTGTTGTCATGTGGATCCATGTGGTCTAGGAAAATTAAACATGAAATGGTACTAGTGGATCAGTATCTCAAACCTTGGTCACAAAGACCAGAAACACATAGGAAAGCAGCCTCCACATTGCATGTTGTACCAGTGTGGCAGAAGTTGCATCAAAAAATCCACTAGAGTGTGTCTTGTCATGTGGAAACATTTGGTTTAGGGAAAGAACACATGCAATGGCACTAGGTGACCAGTGTGTCAAACCTTGGTCACAAAGACCAAAAACACATAGGAAAGCAGCTTCCACAATACATGATTCACTAGTGTGGCAGAAGTTGCATTACAGAATCCACTTGAGTGTGTGTTGTCATGTGGATCCATGTTGTCTAGGGAAAGAACACATGCAATTCCACCAGTGGATCAGTGTGTCAAACCTTGGTCACAGAGACCAAAAACAAATAGGAAATCAGCTTCCATGTTGCATGTTGCACCAGTGTAGATGAAGTTGCATCACAGAATCCACTAGAGTGTGTGTTGTCATGTGGATTAGTGTGGTTTAGGAAAATAACACATGCAATGCCACTAGTGGATCAATGTCGTCTAGGAAAAGAACACATACAATCACACTAGTGGATTAGTGTGTCAAACCTTGGTCATAGAGACCAAAAACAGATAGGAAAGCAGCTTCCACATTGCATGTTGCACCAGCGTGGCAGAAGTTGCATCATAGAATCCATTGGAGTGTGTGTTGTCATGTGGATCCTTGTGGTCTAGATAAAGAACACATGCAATGGCACTAGGTGACGAGTGTGTTAAACCATGGTCACAAAGTCCAAAAACACATGGGAAAGCAGCTTCCACATTGCATGTTGCACCAGTGTGGCAGAAGTTGCATCACAGAATCCACTGGAGTGCATGTTGTCATGTGGATCCATTTGGTCTAGGAAAATCACACATGCAATAGCACTAGTGGATCAGTGTTTCAAACGTTGGTCACAAAGACCAAAAACACATAGAAAATCAACTTCCATGTTGCATGTTGCACCAGTGTTGCAGAAGTTGCATCATAGAATCCACTGGAGGGTGTGTTGTCATGTGGATCATGTGGTTTAGGAAACAAACACATGCAATGCCACTAGTGGATCAATGTGGTCTAGAAAAAGAACACAGGCAATGACACTAGTGGATCAGTGTGTCAAACCCTTGGTCACAGAGACCAAAAACAGATAGGAAAGAAACTTCCACATTGCATGTAGCACCAGTGTGGCAGAAGTTGCATCATTTAATCCACTGGAGTGTGTGTTCTCATGTGGATCTCTCTGGTCTAGGAAAAGAGCACATGCAATGCACTAGTGGATTTGTGTATCAAACCTTGGTCACAAAGACCAAAAACACATAGGAAAGCAGCTTCCGCATTGCATCCTGCACCAGTGTGGCAGAAGTTGCATCATAGAATCCACTAGAGTGTGCATTGTCTTGTGGATCTATGTGGTCTAGGAAAAGAACACATGCAATGGTACTAGTGGATCAGTGTGTCAAACCTTTGTCACAAGGACCAAAAACACATAGGAAAGCAGCTTCCACATTGCATGTTGTACCAATTGGCTGAATTTGCATCACAGAATCCACTACAGTGTGTTGTCATGTGGATACAATTGGTTTAAGGAAAGAACACATGCAATGGCACTAGGTGACCAGTGTATCAAACCTTGGTTACAGAGACCAAAAGTAGATAGGAAAGCAGCTTTCACATTCCCTATTGCACCAGTGTGGCAGAAGATGCAACACGGAATCCACTGGAGTGTGTGTTGTCTTGTGGATCCATGTGGTATAGGGAAAGAACACATGCAATGCCACTAATGGATTAGCGTGTCAAACCTTGGTTGTAAAGACCAAAAACATATAGGAAAGTAGCTTCCACATTGCATGTTGCACTAGTGTGGCAGAAGTTGCATCATAGAATCCACTGGAGTGTGTGTTGTCATGTGGATCAGCGTGGTTTAGGAAAAGGACACATGCAATGACACTAGTGGATCAATATGGTCTAGGAAAAGAACACATGCAATGACACTAGTGGATCAATGTGTCAAACCTTGGTCCCAAAGACCCAAAAAAGATAGGAAAGTAGCTTCCACAATGCATGTTGCACTAGTGTGGCAGAAGTTGCATCACAGAATCCACTAGAGTGTGTGTTCTCATGCGGATCTGTCTGGTCTAGGAAAAGAACACATGCAATGCCACTAGTGGATCAGTGTGACAAATCTTGGTCACAAAGACCAAAAACACATAGGAAAGCAGCTTCCACATTGCATGTTGCACCAGTGTGGAAGAAGTTGCATCATAGAATCCACTAGAGTGTGTGTTGTCATGTGGATCCATTTGGTCTAGGAAAATAACATATGCAATGCCACTAGTGGATCAGTGTGTCAAACCTTGATGACAAAGACCAAAGACACATAGGAAAATAGCTTCCATGTTGCATGTTGCACTAGTGTAGTAGAAGTTGTAGCACAGAATCCACTGGAGTGTGTGTTGTCATGTGGATCCATCTGATCTAGGAAAATAACACATGAAATACCACTAGTGGATCAATATGGTTTAGGAAAAGAACACATGCAATGACACTAGTGGATCAGTGTGTCAAACCTTGGTCACAGAGACCAAAAATAGATAGGAAAGCAGCTTCCACATTGCATGTTGCACCAGTGTGGCAGAAGTTGCATCACAGATTCCACTGGAGTGTGTGTTGCCATGTGGATCCATGTGGTCTAGGAAAATGACACATGCAATGCCACTAGTGGATCAGTGTGTCAAACCTTCATCATATAGAGCAAAAACAGATAGGAGAGCAGCTTCCACATTGCATGTTGCACTAGTGTGGCAGAAGTTGTATCACAGAATCCACTAGAGTGTGTGTTGTCATGTGGATCCATGTGGTATTGGGGAATAACACATACAATGCCACTAGTGGTTCAATATGGTCTAGGAAAATAATACATGCAATGAAACTAGTGGATCAGTGTGTCAAACCTTGGTCACAGAGACCAAAAGTAGATAGGAAAGCAGCTTCCACATTGCCTGTTGCACCAGTGTGGCAGAAGATGCAACACGGAATCCACTAGAGTGTGTTGTCTTGTGGATCCATGTGGTATAGGGAAAGAACACATGCAATGCCACTAATGGATTAGCGTGTCAAACCTTGGTTATAGAAACTAAAAATAGATACGAAAGTAGCTTCCATATTGCATGTTGCACTAGTGTGGCAGAAGATGCATCATACAATCCATTTGAGTGTGTGTTGTCATGCGGATCAGTGTTGTCTTGGAAAGAACACATGCAATGACACTAGTGGATTAGAGCTTCCATATTGCATGTTGCACCAATGTGGCAGAAGTTGCATTACAGAATCCACTAGAGTGTGTGTTATCATGTGGATCCATGTTGTCTAGGGAAAGAACACATGCGATGTCATTAGTGGATCTATCTGGTTTAGGAAAATAACACATGCAATGACACTACTAGATTAGTGTGTCAAACCTTGGTCATCGACACCAAAAACAGATAGGAAAGTAGCTTCCACATTGCATGTTGCAACAGTGTGACAGAAGTTGCATCATAGAATCCAATGGAGTGTGTGTTTTCATGTGGATTAGTGTGGTCTAGGAAAAGAGCACATGTAATTCCACTAGTGGAGCCGTGTGTCAAACCATGATGACATAGACCAAAAACACATAGGAAAGCAGCTTCCATGTTGCATGTTACACCAGAAGTGTGGAAGAAGTTACATCACATAATCCACTAGACCGTGTGTTTTCATGTCGATCCATGTGGTCTAGTAAAATAACACATGCGATGGCACTAGTGTATCAGTGTGTCAAACATTGGTAATAGAGACCAAAACAGATAGGAAAGCAGCTTCCATGTTGCATGTTACACCAGTGTGGCACAAGTTGCATCATAGAATCCACTAGAGTTTGTGTTGTCATGTGGATCCATGTGGTCTAGGAAAATAACACATGCAATGGTACTAGTGGATCAATGTGTCAAACCTTAGTCACAAAGACCAAAAACACATAGGAAAGCAGCTTTTACATTTCATGTTGCATTAGTGTGGCAGAAGTTGCATCACAGAATCCACTAGAGTGTGTGTTGTCATGTGGATACCTTTGGCTTATTGAAAGAACACATGCAATGACACTAGGTGATCGGTGTGGTCAAGGAAAATAACACATGCAATGGCACTAGTGGATCAGTGTGTCAAACCTTGGTCATAGAGACAAAAAAACACATAGGAAAGCAGATTCCATGTTGCATGTTGCACCAGTGTGGCAAAATTTGCATCACAGAAGCCACTGGAGTGTGTGTTATCATGTGGATCCATTTGGTCTAGGAAAGCAGCTTCCACATTGCATGTTGCACCAGTGTGGTTGCGTCACATATTCCACTGGAGTGTGTGATGCCATGTGGATCCATGTGGTTTAGGAAAAGAACACATGCAATGCCACTAGTGGATCAGTGTGTCAAACCTTGGTCATAGAGACAACAAATAGATAGGAAAGCAGCTTCCACATTGCATGTTGCACCAGTGTGGCAGAAGATGCATAACAGAATCCACTGGAGTGTGTGTTGTTTTTTGGATCCATGTGGTCTAGGGAAAGAACACATGCAATGCTACTAGTGGATCAGTGTGTCAAACCTTGGTCACAGAGACCAAAAACAGATAGGAAAGCAGCTTCCATATTCCATGTTACACCAGTGTGGCAGAAGTTGCATCACAGAATCCACTGGAGTGTCTGTTGTCATGCGGATCAGTGTTGTCATGGAAAGAACACATGCAATGACACTAGTGGATCAGTGTGTTGTTGGGAATATGCCCTAGAGGCAATCGTGTAGGATGTTATTTCCAATGTATTCATAAAGTTATTATCCATGTATGAACTACTGATATATATCATTGAATATGTGATTTGATTGTGGAACTATATATTCATGTTGTTTATACTAATTGTCCTTGGTCGTTGAGGTTGTGTTAGATACACAACTTAGACCAATGTGAAAGTCGGCAGATTACTCGGTTCCACTTGTCATGGGCATGGAGATACTATTCCGACTTACACGGATTCGAATAAAGAGTTTAGCGAGTCGGACTGACCCATATTGAGATGCAACGAACAAGTCGTCATTTGCTTGTCTCAATCAATGTAATCCTTAGACCTGAGGTTATTGCACAGTCCGAGTTGAGGATCACCGACTTAGGTTCTTTCAAACGTTGTTTCGTCAATGGGGAGTTATAAAGGCGGAGTTCGGGTCGACTGAGAATCGAGCTGCGTGATGTGAATAACCAAGACGGGATTTTGCCCCTCCATCTGGAGAGATATTCTCTGGGCCCTCTCGGAAGATATGATTCGGAAAGCATGGCCATGCGTGACTTGGCTAAGTGTTAACCGAGGCGACCGACTAAGAGTTAGTCGAATGAATCACTTATCTCGAATCGAGAAAGAGAGTCGGACTATTTAAGGGATGACGATCATTCGCCTAAAGTTCGACAAGGTATATCGTTAGGAAAAAGGGACTCAGACGAAAGTCGCATTGGAAGGTATGTCGTCATGACTCTTTGGTACTTGGGAGTTGGCATGTTCTGCTAGGAGCCGCTACCAACTGATCGGTCACGAGTGAGACTCAGATCGTGTCCGGGTCACCATGAGCCTGTCGGGTCACACACTTAAGAGCGGGAGCGTATTTGGGTTGGACCCAAAAAGGGAAACGGACAGAGTCAGTGAGTTGGACTTGCAGTGACTAATATAGGCCTTTTAGTGAATGGGCCACAAGTGAGTGGAGCCCACTTTCACTCCCTAATATAAGCTGGGGCGCAGGTGCTTAGAGCACACGGTTAGGTCACTCCATGTGTTGGAAACCCTAGCTCCAATCCAGTCTAGTCTTGTCGCCGCTGTACCGGACCTAGCAGTCCATCGTCGGCGCTCCTCCTCGTACGTGTGGATACTGGCGGAGGTGCTGTACGTTCAGCAGTTCGACGATCGTGGATCGAAACGGATCGTGAGGACTGCACTGCATCAAGCGACGTGCTTCATCGATTCCGCAACCGCGCGTCTACTGGTAATTCTCGTGGCCTACTACCTCAGCTAGATCTTGGTTTCACCACGTAGGAAAAGTTTTGTTTTACTCTGCGTAGCCCAACAGTGGTATCAGAGCGTTAGCTTCTGGTTTTAGGCTCGAGATCATGCATATGTGATATGCGGTTGGCATTAGATTGGATCTAATTGCAGTGTTGGTGGTCGATCTATGAGATAGATCGGTTTTGTACAAAGTTGATTGGATCAACTGTACTCGGGGGAATGGATGATCTGGTTTCCGTGATCTAACTACTAAGGTCGTGGAACGACATACCCCTACCGGTCGGCTTCCGCCGTCGGGGTAGACTGTGACACGTAAACCCGGATGTAATGATCGAAGATCAAAGAGTTTGGTCGAATTGGAATCCGGATCGAATTTGGGTAAAATTGTTTTATCCGATGACGAAGTCCATGTCCGGAATGCAGATGGGACTGCCGGCTTCGCCCTATCGTAGTGCTTTAGATGTCGTTGCGAGTTTCACAACACCGGTAGATATCGTATCTATGCATAACTTGTATTTGCAGGATGATGTTGTGAATGGTATGGCTTATGTGCATGTGATGTGTGTAATCCATACGTGATCTGCGTATCATGGTTTTTGTCAGCCGGCTGGAGCCTAGGTGCTGTCATTTTATTGTATAGCGACCTGCGTGTCAAATTCTCTATGTAATTTACATTACTAGCTAGTGTAGCTGTTTGGAGAACCTGGATGGCATGCAAGTCGATGTACAAGTCGGCTACATGGAGTAAGACGGCACGTGACAAGAGTTGACACGAGTCGGATTACAGGTTTTGTGGAGATGGAGATCGCCATCAAGAGAGCCATACCATTTCACATTATAATTGCTTTATATTGTGCTATTGTTATGTCTCTGTTTTACCTCTATTAGATAGTTGGTAGAAAGTAATCCCTCAAAGAAGGTCTAGTCGGTTTCCCCGCCAGTGCTGCACCATCACAAGTCGGACATTTTTGGTAGTGGGCTCATAAAATTGAGGTACTATCAATTCTTTCCGACTAGGTGGGTTCGAGTCAGACTCTTACAGCGGAAGCACTCGGTAATCTAGACGGGTCTATCACAACGGTTGTGGGACTTGGGGAAAAGTCGGATGGGAGCCGGGGCCTGTGATGCCACCCATCCAACAGGAGTCGTATGAGATACGATTGACAAGGAGTTGTCTACCTAGATCACTTGATGACTAGCGGTGATGCTAAAGCTCACTAGTCGACTTGCTTATTTAGGATCCTAAATCACTATGTAACTATCAAAGGGGTGTTGGTTCTAGTGCGAGCATAAATATTAAAATGTTTAATATGCTTGCTCTTTATGGATACATGTCTTAAGTGTTTTGCATATTTTCTGTTGTAGATCAATGGCACCTAGCAGTCTTCCTCAGATTTCTTGTTTTGCTTTAAGAACCATCTTAGAGGATAAGCTAAATGGAACTAACTTCACCAACTGGTATCGTAATCTGAGAATTGTTCTCAAGCAAGAAAAGAGGGACCATGTCCTAGACAACCCACTTCCAGATGAGCCGAATGAGAATGCGACTGTCGCAGCCACCAATGCCTACCGTCGGATTTGTGATGAATCCACGGAGATTAGCTGTCTTATGCTTGCTCACATGGAACCGGACTTGCAGCAGCAGTTCGAGAATGTTGAGGCCTACGATATGATCGAAAGCCTCAAAAGTATGTTCCAGGCTCAAGCAAAGACTGAGAGGTATCAAGTCTCTCAGGCCTTGTTGAGCTGCAAGCTTAAGGATAGCGATCCACTGAGTCCACATGTGATCAAGATGGTTAGTTACGTGCAGTCTCTGGAAAGGCTTGGCTACCCCATTTGCGAAGAGTTCGCTACGGACATAATTCTGAACTCTCTTCCTAGTGCGTATGGTCAGTTCATATCGAACTACCACATGCATGGTATGGATAAGAAGCTCACTGAATTACATGGGATGCTCAAGCAGGCTGAGGCGGATCTCAAGAAAGGTGCCAGTCAAGTGTTGATGGTACAAAATAAGGCTAAGTTCAAGAAGAGTTCTTGGACTAAGAAGAAGAAGGCTAAGTCGGGAGGTAAGGCTGAGGACCCGGTCTAAAGCGCTTCCTCAGGGACTAAGCCATCTCCTGCAGCCGGATCCACTTGCTTCTACTGCAAGGCAGATGGCCACTGGAAGAGGAATTGCAACAAGTATCTGGATGATAATGTTGCGTCCGCAGCATAGAAAACAAAATTTTTCCTACGGTGTGAACTACACGCCAAGATCTATCTACTCGGTACAAAGCAACGGGTGGACATACATCCAACGAGAACTTACCCTCGAAGACAACGAGTTTTTCTAACGAGTAGGAACTCGTGGTTGATGTAGTCGTACACTTGCCGATCTCAAGATCATGAGGAAGTCCGAGCGCCGCAACTCAGCAGCGCATCCGCACTCGCACACACGTTCAAGCCACCAGACAACCTCCACCTCCTCGCTCCAGCGATCCAGCAGAAGCAGCAACTCCTTCCAGACGAAATGCCACCGGGAACATGTATCTCACTAATCCGAGACCATGGGGGAATAATTCTAGAGGGGGAGAGTGATCCTTCATAAGGAGGTGTGTGGATGAAGGAGGGAATGGGTGGCCTTTTATAGGAGGAGGGGGGTGCCCCCTCTCTCCATAGCCTGTGCATGGGGGGGTGACCCCTCACCTCCCCCATTCATGTGGTGGTAAACCCTCCACATTAAAATGCCTCTTCACATTCCCTTTTAAAGTCTCCACTTTAAATGCATTAAAATTCTCCAAGTTTAATGCTCTCTCATTTAATAAGACTATTTTTATTAAATTTATTCAGAATTTTGTTAATTACTTTAATTAACAAACATTCACATATAGCCCGTTGCAATATTTCAATATCACATGCAGAACCACTTTCTGCAATTTCACCCGAAACAATTTTCGGTTTCTATTGAAACAATTCATGCACTTTGCAATTCTTTCGTCTGAAACATATGTGATCCAAAATGGTGTCCGGTAACTCTTAAGTGTGCCACCCTACGATTCGCGAATAATGCAGACATGATCGAGACCCTTCTCGAATCAATAATCAGCAGCGGGACCTGGAGATGTGTACTGACTCCTACACATTCAAGGATGACTTCTGTGATCGTGAGAACCTTGAATGCTTGTAACTAAATCCCTTTGTCTCTCGATATATTACATGTCTGAGATTCGATCATCTGTATCTCCACACCTAGTTTGATCTCATTACCGACATGCACTCTTTTCTTATTCCCGCGATATAACATTCTAGTGATCACATCACTTTCTTGCAAGCTATCTCAATGTGATATCACCAAGAGGGCTTAGAGTATATCTATCCGTCATCGGGATTGACAAATTTCACTCTTGATCCATGAGCCTCAACATAACACCTTTGTAGTACTGAACCCATCTTTATAGTCACCCTGTTACGGTGTGACGTTTGATGTTATCAAGATACTCTTCCGGTGTTAGCAATTAACATGATCTCATGGTCTAAGGATAAAGATTACTTTGTATGATGTTATAGCAATATAAACATAATGACTTGATCATAATGCTATACTTCGGATGAATGTTCATCACATCATTCCACCAATGGTGTGACCTTGTTATTAACAACATCCAATGTCCATGATCAGGAAACCTTGATCATCTTGTTAATCAACAAGCTAGTCTATAAGAGAGGCATAACTAGGAACCCATTTTGTTTATTAAACACACATGTATTTATGTTTTCGATCAATACAATTCTAGCATGTAAAATAAACATCTATCATATATAAGGAATACATAATAACAACTTTATTATTGCCTCTCAGGGCATATTTCCTTCAGTCTCCCACTTGCACTAGAGACAATAATCTAGTTCACATAGTGATAAATCTAACACCCATGGAGTTCTGGTGTTGATCATGTTTTGTCCTAGGGAGAACTTTAGTCAACAGATCTGCTACATTTAGGTCCGTGTGTACTTTACAAATCTTTATATCTCCATCCTTGACATGCTCGCGGATGGAGTGAAACCGGCTCTTAATATGCTTGGAATTCTTGTGAGACCTCGGTTCCTTTGCGTTGGCTATGGCTCCATTGTTGACACAATAGATCACCATCAGGTCCAACACACTGGGAACCACACCTAGTTCTGTAATGAACTCTTTCATCCAAACCGCTTCCTGCACCGCTTCTGAAGCAGCAACATATTCCGCCTTCGTCGTTGATCCAGCCACGACAGGTTGTTTGGAACTCCTCCAACTAACTGTTGCTCCGTTCAAGAGAAATACGTATCCGGATTGAGACTTAGAGTCATCCGGATCGGTGTCAAAGCTAGCATCGACATAACACTTAGCGACTAGCTCTTCTTCACCTCTGTATATAAGAAACATATCATTAGTTCTTCTCAAGTACTTGAGGATGTTCTTTACCGCTATCAGTGTTCCGAACCTGGATCCGATTGGTACCTACTAGTCAAACTAATAGCATGTGCCACATCCGGTCTTGTACATAGCATGGGATACATAATAGAGCCTATGGCCGAGGCATAGGGGCTCTTATCCATCATCTCTCTTTCTTCCGCCGTAGCCGGACTTTGAGTCTTACTCAATGTCTTGACTTGCAACATAGGTAAGAACCCCTTCTTACTTTCGTCCATATTAAACTTCTTTAATATCTTATCAAGGTATGTACTCTGCGATAGCCCAATTAGGCGCCTTGATCTATCTCTATAGATTTTAATGCCTAATATATATGACGCTTCACCAAGGTCTTTCATCAAAAATTTGCTATTTAGATAACTTTTAACACTCTTTAAAAGATCTATATCATTTCGAATCAATAATATGTCATCCACATATAATATCAGAAATGCCACATTGCTCCCACTCACTTCCTTGTAAATACAAGCCTCTCCATAAGTTTGGACAAATCCAAACTCTTTCATCACCTCATCAAAGCGGAGATTCCAACTCCGGGATGCTTGCTTCAGTCCATAGATGGATCACTGAAGTTTGCATACCTTATTAGCATCCTTAGGATCGACAAAACCCTTAGGTTGTATCATATACAACTCTTCTTCAATATTACCATTGAGGAACGCAGTTTTGACATCCATCTTCCATGTTTCATAATCGAAATATGCAGCAATTGCTAACATAATCCTAACCAACTTAAGCATCGCTACAGGAGAGAATGTCTCATCGTAGTCAACTCCTTGAATTTGTGGAAACCCCTTTGTGACAAGTCGAGCCTTATAGATGGTCACATTACCATCAGCATTAGTTTTTCTTTTGAAAATCCATTTATTCTCAACGGCCTTTCGATCGTGAGGTAAGTCCACCAAGTTCCAAACTTGGTTCTCGTACATGGATTCCATCTCGGATTTCATGGCTTCTAGCCATTTGTTGGAATCCAGGCTCATCATCGCTTCTTCATACGTCGCAGGGTCATCCATTTCATCAACCATGAAATTCACAACAGGATTGCCATACAGTTCAGGAGCTGCACGTATCCTGCTTAACCTCCGAGGTTCGGTAATGTCCTCTTTCAGAGTTTCATGATCATTATCATTAGCTCTTTCTTCATCAGGTGAAGTCAACTCTGAAACAACTTCCGGTGCTGCGCCAGTCGCCATTCCAAGAAGAGAAGGTTCAGTAACCTCTTCGACTTCTACCTTCCGACTACTCACACCTTTCGCAAGAAACTCCTTATCAAGAAAGGATCCATTCTTGGCAAAAAAAACCTTGCCCTCGGATCTGTGATAGAATGTATACCCAATCGTTTCCTTAGGGTATCCTATGAAGACGCATTTTTCCGCTTTGGGTTCGAGTTTATCTGGCTGAAGTTTCTTCATATAAACATCGCATCCCCAAACTTTAAGAAATGATAGCTTAGGTTTGTTTCCAAACCATAATTCATACGGTGTCGTTTCAACGGATTTAGATGGTGCCCGATTTAAAGTGAATGCAGCTGTTTCCAGTGCATAACCCCAAAATAACAGTGGCAATTCAGTCAGAGACATTATAGATCGAACCATATCCAATAAGGTACGATTACGACATTCCGACACACCATTACGCTGTGGTGTTCCGGGAGGCGTGAGTTGTGAAACTATTCGACACTCTTTCATGTATGTGCTAAAATCGTAACTTAGATACTCTCCTCCACGGTCAGAACGTAGAAATTTGATCTTTCTATTACGATGATTTTCCACTTCATTCTGAAATTCCTTGAACTTATCAAAAGTTTCAGACTTGTGTTTCATCAAATAGATATACCCATATCTACTCAAATCATCCGTGAAAGTAACAAAATAACGATATCCACCTCACGCCGACACACTCATTGGTCCACACACATCAGTATGTATGATTTCCAATAGATCTGTCGCCCGTTCCATTGAACCGGAAAACGGCGTTCTAGTCATCTTGCCCATAAGGCATGGCTCACATGTATCAAATGATTCAAAATCAAGTGATTCCAAAAGTCCATCAGAATGGAGTTTCTTCATGCGTTTAACGCCAATATGACCTAGACGGAAGTGCCACATATATGCAGATATATCATTATCAAGTTTAATCTTTTTAGCATTAACATTATGAATGTGCGTAATATTACTATCGAGATCTATCAGAAATAAACCATTCAACATAGGTGCATGACCATAAAAGATATCATTCTTATAAATCGAACAACCATTGTTTTCAGATTTAAATGAATGACCACTTTGCATCAAACACGATCTGGATACAATGTTCATGCTCAGTGCAGGCACCAACTAACAATTATTTAGGTTTATAACTAATCTCGATGGAAAATGGAGAGGTAGCGTCCCGACGGCGATCACATCAACTTTTGATCCATTGTCGACCCGCATCCTGACCTCATCCCTTGCTAGTTGTCGCTTGTTCCGTAGCCCCTGAACTGAGTTACATATATTAACAACCGATCCCATATCAAATACCCAGGTGCTATTGCGAGTACTAGTCAAGTACACATCAATAACATGTATATCACATATACCTTTGTTTGCCTTGCCGGACTTCTTGTCTGCCAAATACTTGGGGCAGTTGCGCTTCCAATGGCCAGTCCCCTTACAATAGTAGCACCCGGTGTCAGACTTAGGGCCAGCTCGGGGTTTCTTTTCAGGCATGGCAACAGACTTGCCACCCTTCTTTCCCTTGTGCTTGCCTTTCTTGAAACCGGTGGTCCTATTGATCATCAACACTTGATGTTCTTTCCTAATCTCCACTTCAGCAATCTTAAGGATTGACAGAAGCTCGGGAAGAGACTTCTTCATGACCTACATATTATAGTTCATCACGAAGCTCTTGTACCTAGGTGGCAGAGATTGGAGAACACGATGTATGCCTAAGTCAATGGGAATCGTTATTCCCAAGGACACAAGTTTATCGGCGTACCCAGACATTTTGAGTACATGCTCACTAACGGAGCTGTTTTCCTCCATCATGCAGCTAAAGAACTTTTCTATAGCATTATAACTCTCTACGGTAGCATGGGTATCGAAAATCATTTTCAATTCTCCCATGGTATCAAAGGCATTGCCATTTTCGAAACGCTTTCGAAGTTCTGGCTCTAGCCCATACAGTATGCCACAATAAACTAATTTGTGGTCCTCCTGACGAGTCACATAGACATTCTTTTCCTCGTCAGGGGCATCAGGAGCTGGTGGGGGGCCTAGCGGCGCATCTAGCACATATTGCTTTTGTGCAGCAGTGAGGAGAATCCTCAAATTCATTGCCCAGTTGGTGAAGTTTCTACCAGTCGCAGCAAGTTTCTCTTTCTCCATGAACACATTAAAATTAAAAGAAGGTGGTGCCATCTACAACAGAATTTGTAAAGTTTACTTAGACTAAGTTTATGATAGATTGAGTTCAACTAATCCAAATTACTAATGAACTCCCACTCAAAAACGACATCCCTAGGGTCCTTTTGGTGATTCCATGAACCAAATCCACTACACCAAGTCCGATCATCACGTGAGTTGATGTAGCTTCAAAGGCGAGCATCTATATGGGCATCATATCAACTATATGACTCATGCTTAACCTTTCGGTCCATGTTCCGAGGCCATGTCTGTACATGCTAGGCTCGCCAAGTAAGAACCTTAGTATTCGCGTGTGTAAAACTGTCTTACACCCGTTCATATGAAAGCGTAGATTCGAGTACACCCGATCATCACGTGATGTCTTGAAACACGATCCACAGAACGGTGCATACTTAAGGAAGAACACATTTTTTATCTTGATATCTAAATGAGGGATCATCTTACAATGCTACCAAAAGCTCCAAACTGGCAGTATAAGATGCTAACATCTAATGTGTAAAGTGAGATGATATGGTCCATGCATTTGATCTCTATCACTTGCATCGTGGTATGATCTCTATCATTCCTTTGTGTGTAAGGCCAAGGTCTATGGAACTTACACGTTGAGTGTGTTGTAAGAGTATCTATCATACATCTACTTACAACAATACCATATCAATACACTAGTCCAGCAATGATCTAAACTAGACGCCTCTAATTTATCAATTGCAAGTTTTACGTGGCTTAGGGCTTTCGGAGATAGAACCATTCTCACCTACGAACATGAACCACAACGACGATAACTAAGTTATTAGCAACTCGTTGTAAATCAGATATTGACTATAGTAGGAGAGACAGACACCCGCCAACCACTTATGCAAAACAAGTTGCATGTCAGTCGTGGAACCGGTCTCATGTACGATGACATGTAAGGTTGGTCCGGGCCGCTTCATCCCACTATGCCACCAATATCCAAAATACATAGAAGATGCAATAACATGATCATCATCGCCCACATATAAACATATGTGCTCTACCCGTGCAAAGCACCTACACATAGATCAGGCTCTGATACCACTGTTGGGACCGCAGCATAGAAAACAAAATTTTTCCTACAGTGTGAACTACACGCCAAGATCTATCTACTAGGTACAAAGCAACGGGTGGACATACATCCAACGAGAACTTACCCTCGAAGACAATGAGTTTTATTAACGAGTAGGAACTCGTGGTTGATGTAGTCGTACACTCGCCGATCTCAAGATCGTGAGGAAGTCCGAGCGCCGCAACTCAGTAGCGCATCCGCACTCGCACATACGTTGAAGCCACCGGACAACCTCCACCTTCTCGCTCCAGCGATCCAGCGGAAGTAGGAACTCGTTCCAGACGAAATGCCACTGGGAACATGTATCTCGCTAATCCAAGACCATGGGGGAATAATTCTAGAGGGGGAGAGAGATCCTTCACAAGGAGGTGTGTGTATGAAGGAGGGAATGGGTGGCCTTTTATAGGAGGAGGGGGGTGCCCCTCTCTCCATTGCCGGGGCATGGGGGTGACCCCTCACCTCCCCCATTCATGTAGTGGTAACCCCTCCACATTAAAATGCCTCTTCACATTCCCTTTTAAAGTCTCCACTTTAAATGCATTAAAATTCTCCAAGTTTAATCCTCTCTCATTTAATAAAACTTTTTTTATTAAATTTATTCAGAATTTTGTTAATTACTTTAATTAACAAACATTCAAATATATCCCCTTGCAATATTTCAATATCACATGCAGAACCACTTTCTGCAATTTCACCCAAAACAATTTTCGGTTTCTATTGAAACAATTCCTGCGCTTTGCAATTCTTTCGTCTGAAACATATGTGCTCCAAAATGCTGTCCAGTAACTCTTAAGTGTGCCACCCTATGGTTCGCGAATAATGCAGATCTGATCGAGACCCTTCTCCGATCAATAATCAGCAGCGGGACCTGGAGATCCGTACTGACTCCTACACATTCAACGATGACTTATGTGATCGTGAGAAACTTTAATGCTTGTAACTAAATCCCTTTGTCTCTCGATATATTACATGTCCGAGATTCGATCATCGGTATCTCCATGCCTAGTTTGATCTCGTTACCGACATGCACTCTTTGCTTGTTCCCGTGATATAACATTCTAGTGATCACATCACTTGCTTGCAAGCTATCTCAATGTGATATCACCGAGAGGGCCCAGAGTATAGCTATCCGTCATCGGGATTGACGAATTCCACTCTTGATCCATGAGCCTCAACATAACACCTTCGTAGTACTGAACCCATCTTTATAGTCACCCTGTTACGGTGTGACGTTTGATGTTATCAAGATACTCTTCTGGTGTTAGCAATTAAGATGGTCTCATGGTCTAAGGATAAAGATTACTTTGTATGATGTTATAGCAATATAAACATAATGACTTGATCGTAATGCTATACTTTGGATGAATGTTCATCACATCATTCCACCAATGGTGTGACCTTGTTATTAACAACATCCAATGTCCATGATCAGGAAACCTTGATCATCTTGTTAATCAACAAGATAGTCTATAAGAGAGGCATAACTAGAAACCCTTTTTGTTTATTAAACACACATGTATTGATGGTTCCGATCAATACAATTGTAGCATGTAAAATAAACATCTATCATATATAAGGAATACATAGTAACAACTTTAGTATTGCCTCTCAGGGCATATTTCCTTCAGATAAAGCCAAGAGTGGAGGTGTGACTTCCGGCTGAGGTACGCTTGTTTGCAATGTTATAGACATTTATCTTGCCGATGCACCTGGTAGTTTTTGGGTATATGATAACGGATCAGTTATTCACATCTGCAACTCGTTGCAGGGACTGGTAAGAACTAGGATCGTGGCGACATGTGAGGTTGACATTCGAGTCAGCAACAAAGCGAGAGTCGCTGCGTTGGAAGTCGGCACAATGCAACTTCATTTACCTTCTGGATTCTTAATGGAGCTGAATAATTGTTATTATGGTCCAGTGCTTAGTCGAAACATTATTTCTGCCTCATGTTTGATGAGACAAGGCTATGAGTCGAATATTAAGAATAATGGTTGTTCTTTATATTTGAACAATATGTTTCACGGCTTTGCACCCGTCCAAGACGGGTTATTTATTTTGAATCTTGAAGGTGAATGTGTCTATAACATAACTGTGAAAAGGTTGAAACCAAATGATCTGAATATGACTTACTTTTGGCATTGTCGGCTTGTTCATATAATCTGGAAACACATGAAGAAGCTCCATGATGATGGACTCCTAACTTCATTCAACTTGGAGTCATTCGAGACATGTGAATCCTGCCTACTCGGCAAGATGACCAAGACACCTTTTGCAAAGAGTTGCGAAAGGGCGTCCGACTTATTGGGACTAGTACATAGTGATGTATGTGGCCCAATGAGCACGACAACCAGAGGTGGTTATGTGTACTTCATTACCTTCACTGATGATTTGAGTAGGTATGGATATATCTACTTGATGAAACATAAGTCAGATGCCTTTGAAAAGTTCAAGGAATTCCAGAATGAGGTACATAATCAACTCGGCAAGAAAATAAAGTTTCTTCGGTCGGACCGAGGAGGCGAGTACATGAGCCATGAGTTTGATGACCATCTGAAGAGTTGTGGAATAGCTCCCCAACTCACTCCTCCAGGAACGCCGCGGAGAAACGGTGTGTTGGAAAGGAGAAATCAGACCTTTTTGGACATGGTACGATCAATGATGAGTCGGACAGGTCTGCCTTTATCATTTTCGGGTTATTATATAGAAACTGCAGCGTTCACACTAAACAGAGTACCATCAAAATCGGTAGAGAAGACACCGCATGAGATGTGGACTGGCAAGAAGCCGAGTTTGTCTTTTCTTAAGATTTGGGGTTGTGAAGCTTTTGTCAAGTGACTTCAGTCGGACAAGCTTACAGCTAACTCGGATAAGTGTATTTTCGTAGGATATCCGAGGGAAACCTTGGGTTACTACTTCTACAATCGAGAAGAGGGCAAAGTGTTTGTCGCTCGGAACGGTGTCTTCCTTGAGAAGAGTTTCTCAGTCGGGGAGTCAGTGGGAGCACGGTGCAACTCGAAGAAATTCGAGAGGTACCGGCCAGTAGTGAGTCGGCAAAAGCCTTGGAGGTTGAGTCGGTTGTGGTACCTGAGCCGGAAACAGCACCGACACTACGAAGATCGGCCAGATTGCGAAGTGTTCGTGATGTGTTACTGTTAGACAGTGATGAGCCGGCAACTTATTCGGAAGCGATGGTAGGTTCTGATTCTGAGTCATGGCTTGGAGCCATGAGATTCGAGTTAAAGTCCATAAATGAAAATCAAGTTTGTAACTTGGTTGATCTGCCAGACGGTGCAAGACCTGTCGAGTGCAAATGGGTCTTTAAGGCATGGCTTGTCGCGAAGGTGTTCCGACAAGTTCAAGGAGTTGACTATGATGAGACTTTTTCACCCATAGCGATGCTTAAATCAGTTCGGGTCATGTTAGCTATAGCTACCTATTTCGACTATGAGATATGGTAGATGGATGTCAAGACGGCTTTCCTTAATGGAAATTTAACCGAGGACGTGTATATGATACAGCCCGAGGGTTTTGTCGATCCGGCAAATGCTGATAAGGAATGCAAACTTCGGAAATCCATTTATGGGTTGAAGCAAGCATCTCGGAGTTGGAACATTCGCTTTGATGAGGTAGTCAAATCATTTGGCTTCATCAAGAGTGATCATGACTCCTGTTTATACAAGAAGTTTAGTGGGAGCAAAGTAAACTTTCTGATCTTATATGTGGATGACATATTACTGATAGGAAATGATATCCAGATGTTGCAAGAGACCAAGGAATCATTGGAAAAGAGTTTTTCTATGAAAGACTTGGGTGAGGCGACTTACATACTAGGAATCTGGATCTATAGAGATAGATCAAGGCGGCTCAATGGATTGAGTCAGAGTACATATTTGGACAAACTGTTGAAGAAGTTCAACATGGAACCGTCTAAGAAGGGGTTCTTACCGATGTCCCATGGTGTAAAACTTAGCAAGACTCAGTGTCCTTTGACAACTGATGAGCAAAGTCAGATGAGTGCAATTCCGTATGCTTCTGCAGTCGGATCCATCATGTACGCTATGATTTGTACTAGGCCGGATGTTTCCTATGCTCTAAGTGTTGTGAGCAGGTACCAGGCTGACCCTGGAGAAATCCACTGGGCAGCGGCTAAAAATATCCTCAAGTACTTGAGAAGGACTAAGGATATGTTCCTAGTTTATGGAGGTGAGGATGAACTCAGTGTAAGGGGTTACACGGATGCGAGTTATCTCACTGACTCAGATGATTCTCGTTCGCTATCCGGATATGTGTTTGTAATAAACGGAGGGGCTATGAGCTGGAAGAGTTCCAAGCAAGAGACGTTGTCTACGTCTACGACAGAGGCTGAGTATATTGCTGCCTCAGAGGCGGCAAAGGAAGCCGTTTGGATGAGGAATTTCCTCATGGATCTTGGTGTGGTTCAGGGCTCGTCCAATCCGTTAGACGTGTATTGTGACAACAATGGTGCTATCGCACAAGCCAAGGAACCTAGACAACACCAGAAGAACAAACATATACTCATGCGGTACCACCTTATTCGCTAGTTCGTCGATCAAGGTGATATCAAGTTATGCAAGGTACACACGGATGCAAACATTGCGGATCCATTGACAAAGCCACTTCCACAGCCAAAGCATGAGGCGCACCTAAGAGCTATGGGCATTAGATGCCTAGACATGTGATGTTGGGTGATTGACTCTAGTGTAAGTGGGAGACTGTTGGAAATATGCCCTAGAGGCAATCATGTATGATGTTATTTCCAATGTATTCATAAAGTTATTATCCATGTATGAACTACTAATATATATCATTGAATATGTGACTTGATTGTGGAACTATATATTCATGTTGTTTATACTAATTGTCCTTGGTCGTTGAGGTTGTGTTGGATACACAACTTAGACCAATGTGAAAGTCGGCAGATTACTCGGTTCCACTTGTCATGGGCATGGAGATACTATTCCGACTTACACGGATTCGAATAAAGAGTTTAGCGAGTTGGACTGACCCATATTGAGATGCAACGAACAAGTCGTCATTTGCTTGTCTCAATCAATGTAATCCTTAGACCTGAGGTTATTGCACAGTCCGAGTTGAGGATCACCGACTTAGGTTCTATCAAACGTTGTTCCGTCACTAGGAAGTTACAAAGGAAGAGTTCGGGTCGACTGAGAATCGAGCTGCGTGATGTGAATAACCAAGACGGGATTTTGCCCCTCCATCTGGAGAGATATTCTCTGGGCCCTCTCGGAAGATATGACTCGGAAAGCATGGCCATGCGTGACTCGGCTAAGTGTTAACCGAGGCGACCGACTAAGAGTTAGTCGGATGAATCACTTATCTCGGATCGAGAAAGAGAGTCGGAGTATTTAAGCGATGACGATCATTCGCCTAAAGTTCGACAAGGTATATCGTTAGGCAAAAGGGACTCAGACGAAAGTCGCATTGGAAGGTATGTCGTCATGACTCTTTGGTACTTGGGAGTTGGCACGTTCTGCTAGGAGCCGCTACCAACTGATCGGTCACGGGTGAGACTCGGATTGTGTCAGGGTCACCATGAGCCTATCGGGTCACACACTTAAGAGCGGGAGCGTATTTGGGTTGGACCCAAAAAGGGAAACAGACAGAGTCAGTGAGTTGGACTCGTAGTGACTAATATAGGCCTTTTAGTGAATGGGTCACAAGTGAGTGGAGCCCACTTTCACTCCCTATATAAGCTGGGGCGCAGGTGCTTAGAGCACACGGTTAGGTCACTCCATGTGTTGGAAACCCTCGCTCCAGTCCAGTCCTGTCCTGTTGCCGCTGTACCGGACCTAGCAGTCCATCACCGGCGCTCCTCCTCGTACGTGTGGATACTGGCGGAGGTGCTGTACATTCAGCACTTCGACGATCGTGGATCGGAACAGACCGTGAGGACTGCACTGCATCAAGCGACGTGCTTCATCGATTCCGCAACCGCGCGTCTACTGGTAATTCTCGTCGCCTACTACCTCAGCTAGATCTTGGGTTCACCGCGTAGGAAAAGTTTTGTTTTTCTCTGCGTGGCCCAACATGTGTTCAACCTTGGTCATAGAGACCAAAATCACATAGGAAAGCAGCTTCCATGTTGCATACTGCACCAGTGTGGCATAATTTGCATCATAGAATCCACTGGAGTGTGTGTTTTTGTTGAATCTATGTTGTCCAGGGAAAGAACACATGCAATGCCACTAGTGGATCAGTGTGGCAAACCTTGGCCACAGAGACAAATAACAAATAGGAAAGTAGCTTCCATGTTGCATGTTGCACCAATGTGGTAGAACTTGCATCACAGAATCCACTGGAGTGTGTGTTGTCATGTGGATCCATCTTGTCTAGGAAAAGAACACATGCAATGACACTAGTGGATCAATGTGGTCTAGGAAAAGAACACATGCAATGACACTACTGGATTAGTGTGTCAAACCTTGGTCATAGAGATCAAAATTAGATAGGAAAGCAGCTTCCACATTGCATATTGCACAAATGTAGCAGAAGTTGCATCATAGAATCCACTGGATTGTGTGTTGTCATGTGGATTAGTGTGGTCTAGGAAAAGAATAGACATAATGCCACTAGTGGACCCGTGTGTAAAACCATGGTGACACAGACCAAAAACACATAGGAAAGCAGCTTCCATGTTGCATGTTGCACAAGTGTGGAAAAAGTTGCATCATACAATCCACTAGACCGTGTGTTATCATGTGGATCCATGTGGTCTAGGAAAATAACACACGCAATGACACTAGTGGATCAGTGTGTCAAACCTTGGTCATAGAAACCAAAACAGATAGTAAAGCAGCTTCCATGTTGCATGTTACACCAATGTGGCAGAAGTTGCATCACAGAATGCAATAGACTGTGTGTTGTCATGTGGATCCATGTGGTCTAGGAAATAACACATACAATGGTACTAGTGGATCAGTGTGTCAAACCTTGGTCACAAAGACCAAAAGCACATTGGAAAGTAGCTTCCACATTACATGTTGCACTCGTTTGGAAGAAGTTGCATCATAGAATCCACTTGAGTGTGTGTTGTCATGTGGATACCTTTGGATTATGGAAAGAACACATGCAATGACACTAGGTGATTAGTGTGGTCAAGGATAATAACACATTCAATGGCACTAGTGGATCACTGTGTCAAACCTTGGTCACAGAGACCAAAAACAAATAGGAAAGCAGCTTCCATGTTGCATGTTGCACCAGTGTGGCAAAATTTGCATCACAGAATCCATTGGACTGTGTGTTGTCATGTGGATACCTTTGGCTTATGGAAACAACACATGCAATGACACTAGGTGATAAGTGTGGTCAAGGAAAATAACACATGCAATGACACTAGTGGATCAGTGTGTCAAACCTTTGTCGCAGAGACAAAAAATACATAGGAAAGCAGCTTCCATGTTGCATGTTGCATGTTGCATGTTGCACCAGTGTGGCAAAATTTGAATCACACAATCCATTGGAGTGTGTGTTGTCATGTGGATCAGTGTGGTTTAGGAAAACAACACATACAATGCCACTATTGGATCAGTGTGTCAAATCTTGGTCACAAAGACAAAAACACATAGGAAAGCAGCTTCCAAATTGCATATTGCACCAGTGGGGCAGAAGTTGCATCACAGAATCCACTAGAGTGTGTGTTGTCATGTGGATCCATTTGGTCTAGGAAAATAACACATGCAATGCCACTAGTGGATAAGTCTGTCAAACCTTGGTCACAATGACCAAAAGCACATAGGAAAGCAACTTCCATGTTGCATGTTGCATCTGTGTGATAGAAGTTGCATCACAGAGTCCACTGGAGTGTGCGTTGTCATGTGGATCAGTGTGGTTTAGGAAAATAACACATGCAATGCAACTAGTGGATCAATATGGTCTAGGAAAAGAACACATGCAATGACACTAGTGGATCAGTGTGTTAAACCTTGGTCATAGAGACCAAAAACAGATAGGAAAGCAGCTTCCACATTGCATGTTGCACCAGTGTGGCAGAAGTAGCATCACATATTCCACTGGAGTGTGTGTTGCCATGTGGATCCATGTGGTCTAGGAAAAGAACACATGCAATGCCACTAGTGGATCAGTGTGTCAAACCTTGGTCACAGAGACCCAAAAGAGATAGGAAAGCAGCATCCACATTGCATGTAACACCAGTGTGGCAGAAGTTGCATCAGAGAATCCACTGGAGTGTGTGTTGTCATGCGTATCATTGTTGTCTTGGAAAGAACACATGCAATGACACTAGTGGCTTAGTGTGTCAAACCTTGGTCACAGAGACCAAAAACACATAGGAAAGCAGCTTCAATGTTGCATTTTGCACCAGTGTGGTAGAAGGTCCATTACAGAATCCACTAGAGTGTGTGTTATCATGTGAATCCATGTTGTCTAGGGAAAGAACACATGCAATGCCACTAGTGTATCAGTGTGTCAAACCTTGGTCACAGAGACCAAAAACACATAGGAAAGCATCTTTCATGTTGCATGTTGCACCAATGTGGCAGAACTTGCATCACAGAATCCACTAGAGTGTGTGTTGTCATGTGGATCCATCTGGTCTAGGAAAACAACACATGCAATGACACTAGTGGATAAATGTGGTCTAGCAAAAAGGACACATGCAATGACACTACTGGCTTACTTTGTCAAACCTTGGGCATAAAGACAAAAAACAGATAGGAAAGCAGCTTCCACATTGCATGTTGCACCAGTGTTGTCGTTGTATTGGGAACGGCAGTACCTGAGGAGGTTAGATAGAGGTGTGGGGACTAGCAGGGAAGCTATCGACGGCGTCCGCAGGCGGGATTGGATACAAGCGAGCGTAGCAGGATGCAAGAAGTACCCAGGTTCGGGGCCCTCGTGACGAGGTAAAGCCCCTACTCCTGCCGGATCTGACTATGTGGGATATACGAACTACAAGTGCTCCTCGAGCTGTATTCTCTAGCTACTGCCTTAAATGCAATGAGACCAACCCTTTCTACTGAGGCCTTGCCTCTCCTTATATAGGCAGAGAGGCAAAGGTCTCACTGACCAGTCCGACTGGCGGGCCCCATAGGCGGGTCCCAGCCGACTAGTCATCCATAGTGTCCAGTATGGCTTGTCTTGTAGTACTACGAGCGGTATGGTTGTCGTAGGCACAGTAGACGCCGTGCGAGCCTGTTGTCAGCACCGGCCACTGTTCCTGCGTCACCCGCGCAAAGTCTTCGGTATGGCCGGGTAGTTGCCAGTCTTGTCACCGTACAGGGCGTACCGTGCACTGATACACACGCCGCCCTGTCCCATTGATTGAGTCCGGCTATGTAGCCGTATCCGGCTGCCTCCTGCTGATCTGGCTACCAGGGGATAGCCAGCTTGTCTTGCCCTGCCCGGCTGCATCTGGTCAGCCGGACGCGATCCGGCTGACCCGTTTCTTATTCGGTTGGGGTACCTTGGGATCATCCCCCCTGACAAGTGTGGCAGAAGTTGCATCATAGAATCAACTAGAGTGTGTGTTGTCATGTGGATCAGTGTGGTCTAGGAAAAGAACACATGTAATGCCACTAGTTGACCCGTGTGTCAAACCATGGTGACACAGACGAAAAACACATAGGAAAGCAGCTTCCATGTTGCATATTGCACAAGTGTGGAAGAAGTTGCATCACACAATCCATTACACCGTGTGTTGTCATGTAGATCCATGTGGTCTATGAAAATAACACATGTAATGACACTAGTGGATCAATGTGTCAAACCTTGGTCATAGAGACCAAAATAGATAGGAAAGTAGCTTCCATGTTGCATGTTACACCAGTGTGGCAGAAGTTGCATCATAGAATCCACTAGAGTGTATGTTGTCATGTGGATCCATGTGGTCTAGGAAAATAACACATGCAATGGTACTAGTGGATCAGTGTGTCCAACCTTGGTCACAAAGACCAAAAACACATAGGAAAGCAGCTTCTACATTGCATGTTGCACCAGTCTGGCTGAAGTTGCATCACAGATCCACTGGAGTGTGTGTTGTCATGTGGATACCTTTGGCTTATGGAAAGAATACATGCAAGGACACTAGGTGATCGGTGTGGTCAAGGAAAATAACACATGCAATGGCACTAGTGGATCAGTGTGTCAAACATTGGTCATAGAGACAAAAAACACATAGGAAAGCAGCTTGCATGTTGCACCAGTATGGCAAAATTTGCATCACAGAATCCACTAGAGTGTGTGTTGTCATGTGGATCAGTGTGGTTTAGGAAAAGAACACATGCAATGCCAGTAGTGGATCAGTATGTCAAATCTTGGTCACAAAGACCAAAAACACATAGGAAAGCAGCTTCCACATTGCATGTTGCACCAATGTGGCGGAAGTTGCATCACAGAATCCACTAGAGTGTGTGTTGTCATGTGGATCCATTTGGTCTAGGAAAGTAACACATGCAATGCCGCTTGTGGATCAGTGTGTCAAACCTTGGTCACAAAGACAAAAAACACATAGGAAAGCAACTTCCATGTTGCATGTTGTATTAGTGTGGTAGATGTTGCATCACTGAATCCACTAAAGTTTGTGTTGTCATGTGGATCGGTGTGGTTTAAGAAAAGAACACATGCAATGTCACTAGTGGATCAATATGGTCTAGGAAAAGAACACATGCAACAACACTTGTGGATCAGTGTGTCAAACCTTGGTCATAGAGACCAAAAACATATAGGAAAGCAGCATCCACATTGCATGTTACGCTAGTGAGGCAGCAGTTGCATCACATATTCCACTGGAGTGTGTGTTCCCATGTGGTACCACGTGGTATAGGAAAAGAACACATGCAATGCCACTAGTGGATTAGTGTGTCAAACATTGGTCATAGAGACCAAAATTAGATAGGAAAGCAGCTTCCACATTGCATATTGCACAAATGTGGCAGAAGTTGCATCATAGAATCCACTGGATTATGTGTTGTCATGTGGATTAGTGTGGTCTAGGAAAAGAATAGACATAATGCCACTTGTGGACCCGTGTGTAAAACCATGGTGACAGAGACCAAAAACACATAGGAAAGCAGCTTCCATGTTGCATGTTGCACAAGTGTGGAAAAAGTTGCATCACAGAATCCACTAGACCGTGTGTTATCATGTGGATCCATGTGGTCTAGGAAAATAACACACGCAATGACACTAGTGGATCAGTGTGTCAAACCTTGGTCATAGAAACCAAAACATATAGTAAAGCAGCTTCGATGTTGCATGTTACACCAATGTGGCAGAAGTTGCATCACAGAATGCAATAGAGTGTGTGCTGTCATGTGGATCCATGTGGTATCGGAAATAACACATACAATGGTAGTAGTGGATCAGTGTGCCAAACCTTGGTCACAAAGACCAAAAGCACATTGGAAAGTAGCTTCCACATTGGATGTTGCACTCGTTTGGAAGAAGTTGCATCACAGAATCCACTTAGTGTGTGTTGTCATGTGGATACCTTTGGATTATGGAAAGAACACATGCAATGACACTAGGTGATTAGTGTGGTCAAGGAGAACAACACATTCAATGGCACTAGTGGATCACTATGTCAAACCTTGGTCACAGAGACCAAAAACAAATAGGAAAGCAACTTCCATGTTGCATGTTGCCCTAGTGTGGCAAAATTTGCATCACAGAATCCATTGGAGTGTGTGTTGTCATGTGGATACCTTTGGCTTATGGAAAGAACACATGCAATGACACTAGGTGATAAGTGTGGTCAAGGAAAATAACACATGCAATGACACTATTGGACCAGTGTGTCAAACCATTGTCACAGAGACAAAAAATACATAGGAAAGCAGCTTCCATGTTGCATGTTGCACCAGTGTGGCAAAATTTGAATCACACAATCCATTGGAGTGTGTGTTGTCATGTGGATCAGTCTGGTTTAGGAAAACAACACATGAAATGCCACTAGTGGATCAGTGTGTCAAATCTTGGTCACAAAGACAAAAACACATAGGAAAGCAGCTTCCAAATTGCATGTTGCACCGGTGGGGCAGAAGTTGCATCACACAATCCACTGGAGTGTGTGTTGTCATGTGGATCCATTTGGTCTAGGAAAATAACACATGCAATGCCACTAGTGGATCAGTCTGTCAAACTTTGGTCACAATGACCAAAAACACATAGGAAAGTAACTTCCATGTTGCATGTTGCATCAGTCTGGTAGAAGTTGCATCACAGAGTCCACTGGAGTGTGTGTTGTCATGTGGATCAGTGTGGTTTAGGAAAATAACACATGCAATGCAACTAGTGGATCAATATGGTCTAGGAAAAGAACACATGCAATGCCACTAGTGGATCAGTGTGTCAAACCTTGGTCATAGAGACCCAAAAGAGATAGGAAAGCAGCATCCACATTGCATGTAACACCAGTGTGGTAGAAGTTGCATCACAGAATCCACTGGAGTGTGTGTTGTCATGCGTATCAGTGTTGTCTTGGAAAGAACACATGCAATGACACTAGTGGCTTAGTGTGTCAAACCTTGGTCACAGAGACCAAAAACACATAGGAAAGCAGCTTCAATGTTGCATTTTGCACCAGTGTGGTAGAAGTTGCATTACAGAATCCACTAGAGTGTGTGTTATCATGTGAATCCATGTTGTCTAGGGAAAGAACACATGCAATGCTACTAGTGTATCAGTGTGTCAAACCTTGGTCACAGAGACCAAAAACACATAGGAAAGCATCTTTCATGTTGCATGTTGCAGTAGTGTGGCAGAACTTGCATCACAGAATCCACTAGAGTGTGTGTTGTCATGTGGATCCATCTGGTCTAGGAAAACAACACATGCAATGACACTAGTGGATAAATGTGTTCTAGCAAAAAGAACACATGCAATGACACTACTGGCTTACTGTTTCAAACCTTGGTCATAGAGACAAAAAACAGATAGGAAAGCAGCTTCCACATTGCATGTTGCACCAATCTGGCAGAAGTTGCATCATAGAATCAACTAGAGTGTGTGTTGTCATGTGGATCAGTGTGGTCTAGGAAAAGAACACATGTAATGCCACTAGTTGACCCATGTGTCAAACCATGGTGACACATACCAAAAACAAATAGGAAAGCAGCTTCCATGTTGCATATTGCACAAGTGTGGAAGAAGTTGCATCACAGAATCCATTAGACCGTGTGTTGTCATGTAGATCCATGTGGTCTATGAAAATAGCACATGCAATGACACTAGTGGATCAGTGTGTCAAACCTTGGTCATAGAGATCAAAATAGATAGGAAAGTAGCTTCCATGTTGCATGTTACACCAGTGTGGCAGAAGTTGCATCATAGAATCCACTAGAGTGTATGTTGTCATGTGGATCCATGTGCTCTAGGAAAATAACACATGCAATGGTACTAGTGGATCAGTGTGTCCAACCTTGGTCACAAAGACCAAAAACACATAGGAAAGCAGCTTCTACATTGCATGTTGCACCAGTCTGGCAGAAGTTGCATCACAGAATCCACTGGAGTGTGTGTTGTCATGTGGATACCTTTGGCTTATGGAAAGAATACATGCAAGGACACTAGGGGATCGGTGTGGTCAAGGAAAATAACACATGCAATGGCACTAGTGGATCAGTGTGTCAAACATTGGTCATAGAGACAAAAAACACATAGGAAAGTAGCTTGCATGTTGCACCAGTATGGCAAAATTTGCATCACAGAATCCACTGGAGTGTGTGTTGTCATGTGGATCAGTGTGATTTAGGAAAAGAACACATGCAATGCCAGTAGTGGATCAGTATGTCAAATCTTGGTCACAAAGACCAAAAACACATAGGAAAGCAGCTTCCACATTGCATGTTGCACCAATGTGGAAGAAGTTGCATCAAAGAATCCACTAGAGTGTGTGTTGTCATGTGGATCCATTTGCTCTAGGAAAGTAGCACATGCAATGCCGCTTGTGGATCAGTGTGTCAAACCTTGGTCACAAGGACAAAAAAAACACATAGGAAAGCAGCTTCCATGTTGCATGTTGTATCAGTGTGGTAGATGTTGCATCACAGAATCCACTAAAGTGTGTGTTGTCATGTGGATCGGTGTGTTTTAGGAAAACAACACATGAAATGTCACTGGTGGATCAATATGGTCTAGGAAAAGAACACATGCAACGACACTTGTGGATCAGTGTGTCAAACCTTGGTCATAGAGACCAAAAACATATAGGAAAGCAGCATCCACATTGCATGTTACACCAGTGAGGCAGCAGTTGCATCAGATATTCCACTGGATTGTGTGTTCCCATGTGGTTCCACGTGGTATAGGAAAAGAACACATGCAATGCCACTAGTGGATCAGTGTGTCAAACCTTGGTCATAGAGACCAAAATTATATAGGAAAGCAGCTTCCACATTGCATGTTGCACCAGTGTGGCAGAAGATACATCACAGAATCCACTAGAGTGTGTGTTATCTTGTGGATCCATGTGGTCTAGGGAAATAACACATGCAAGGCCACTAGTGGATCAGTGTGTTAAACCTTGGTCGCAAAGACCAAAAACAGATAGGAAAGCAGGATCCACATTGCATGTTATACCAGTGTGGTAGAAGTTACATCACAGAATCCACTGGAGTGTGTGTTGTCATGCGGATCAGTGTTGTCTTGGAAAGAACACTTGCAATGACACTAGTGGATCAGCGTGTCAAACCTTGGTCACTAAGACCAAAAACACATAGGAAAGCAACTTCCATGCTGCATGTTGCACCAGAGTGGCAAAAGTTGCATCACAGAATCCACTGGAGTGTGTGTTATTAAGTGAATCGATGTTTTCTAGGGAAATAACACATGCAATGCCAATAGTGGATCTGTGTGTCAAACCTTGGTCATAGAGACCAATAACACATAGGAAAGCAGCTTCCATGTTGCATGGTGCACCAATGTGGTAAAACTTGCATCACATAATCCACTTGAGTGTGTGTTGTCAGGTGAATCCATCTGATCTAGGAAAAGAACACATGCAATGACACTAGTGCATCAATGTGGTCTAGGAAAAGAACACATGCAATGACACTACTGGATCAGTGTGTCAAACCTTGGTCATAGAGACCAAAAACAGATAGGAAAGCAGCTTCCACATTGCATGTTGCACCAGTGTGGCAGCAGTTGCATCATATCTTCCACTGGAGTGTGTGTTGTCATGTGGATCATTGTGGTTTAGGAAAAGAACACATGCAATGCCACTAGTGGATCAGTGTGTCAAACCATGGTGACATAGACCAAAAACACATAGGAAAGCAGCTTCCACATTGCATGTTGCAATAGTGTGACAGAAGATGCATCACAGAATCCACTAGAGTGTGTGTTATCTTGTGGATCCATGTGGTCTAGGGAAAGAACTCATCCAATGCCACTAGTGGATCAGTGTGTCAAACCTTGGTCATAGAGACCAAAAACAGATAGGAAAGCAGGTTCCACATTGCATGTTACACCAGTGTGGCATAAGTTGCATCATAGAGTCCACTAGAGTGTGTGTTGTCATGCGGATCAGTGTTGTCTTGGAAAGAACACATGCAATGACACTAGTGGATCAGTGTGTCAAACCTTGGTCACAGAGACCAAAAACACATAGGAAAGCAGCTTCCATGTGGCACGTTGCACCAGAGTGGTAGAAGTTGCATCACAGAATCCACTAGAGTGTGTGTTATCATGCGAATCCATGTTTTCTGGGAAAGAATACATGCAATGCCAATAGTGGATTTGTGTGTCAAACCTTGGTCACAGAGACCAAAAACACATAGGAAAGCAGCTTCCATGTTGCATATTGCACCAATGTGGTAGAACTTGCATCACATAATCCACTAGAGTGTGTGTTGTCATGTGGATCCATATGGTCTAGGAAAAGAACACATGCAATGACACTAGTGGATCAATGTGGTCTAGGATAAGAACACATGCAATGACACTACTGGATTAGTGTGTCAAACTTTGGTCATAGAGACCAAAAAAAGATAGGAAAGCAGCTTCCACATTGCATGTTGCAATAGTGTGGCAGAAGTTGCATCATATAATCCACTAGAGTGTGTGTTGTCATGTGGATTAGTGTGGTTTAGGAAAAGAACATATGTAATGCCACTAGTGGACACATGTGTCAAACCATGGTGACATATACCAAAAACACATAGGAAAGCAGCTTCCATGTTGCATGTTGCAGAAGTGTGGAAGAATTTGCATCACAGAATCCACTAGACCGTGTGTTGTCATGTGGATCCATGTGGTCTAGGAAAATAGCATATGCACTGACACTAGTGGATCAGTAAATCAAACCCTGGTCATAGAGTCAAAAAGTGATAGGAAAGCAGTTTGCATGTTGCATGTTTTACCAATGTGGCAGAAGTTGCATCACATAATCCACTAGAGTGTGTGTTTTCATGTGGATCCATGTGGTCTAGGAAAATACAACTTCAAATGGCACTAGTGGATCAGTGTGTCAAATCTTGGTCACAAAGACAAAAAACACATAGGAAAGCAGCTTCCACATTACATGTTGCACCAGTGTGGTAGAAGTTGCATCACAGAATCCACTAGAGTGTGTGTTGTCATGTGGATACCTTTGGCTTATGGAAATAACACGTTCGATGACACTAGGTGATCACTGTGCTCAAGGAAAATAACACATGCAATGCCACTAGTGGATCAGTGTGTCAAACCTGGGTTATAAATACCAAAAACACATAGGAAAGCAGCTTCAATGTTGCATGTTGCATTAGTGTGATAGAAATTGCATCACAGGATCCACGAGAACACATGCAATGCCACTAGTAGATCAATATGGTGTAGGAAAAGAACACATGCAATGAAACTAGTGGATCAGTATGTCAAACCTTGGTCATAGAGACCAAAAACAGATAGAAAAGTAGCTTCCACATTGTATGTTGCAATAGTGTGGCAGAAGTAGCATCACTTATTCCACTAGAGTGTGTGTTTCCATGTGGATCCATCTGGTCTAGGAAAAGAACACATGCAATGCCACTAGTGGATCAGTGTGTCAAACCTTGGTCACAGACCAAAAACAAATAGGAAAGCAGCTTATACATTGCATGTTGCACCAGTGTGGCAGAACATGCATCATAGAATCCACTAGAGTGTGTGTTGTCTTATGGATCCATGTGTTCTAGGGATAGAACACATGGAATGCCACTAGTGGATCAGTGTGTCAAACCTTAGTCATAGAGACCAAAACAGCTAGGAAAGCAGCTTCCACATTGCATGTTACACCAGTGTGGTAGAAGTTGCATCGCAGAATCCACTAGAGTGTGTGTTGTCATGCGGATCAGTGACGTCTTGGAAATAACACATGCAATGACACTAGTGGACCAGTGTGTCAAACCATGGTCATAGAGACCAAAAACACATAGGAAAGCAGCTTCCATGTTGGATGTTGCACCAGTGTGGCAGAAGTTGCATCACAGAATCCACTAGAGTGTGTCTTATCATATGAATCCATGTTGTCTAGGGAAAGAACACATGCAATGCCACTAGTGGATCAGTGTGTCAAACCTTGGTCACAGAGACATAAATCACATAGGATATCAGTTTCCATGTTGCATGTTGCACTAATGTGGCAAAAACTTGCATCATAGAATGCACTGGAATGTGTGTTGTCATGTGGATCCATCTGGTCTAGGAAAAGAACACATGCAATGACACAGACCAAAAACACATAGGAAAGCAGCTTCCATGTTGCATGTTACACCAGTGTGGCAGAAGTTGCATCATAGAATCCATCAAAGTGTGTGTTGTCATGTCGATCCATGTGGTATAGGAAAATAACACATGCAATGGTACTAGTGGATCAGTGTGTCAAACCTTAGTCACAAAGACCAAAAACACATAGGAAAGCACCTTTTACATTTCATGTTGCATTAGTGTGGCAGAAGTTGCATCACAGAATCCACTAGAGTGTGTGTTGTCATGTGGATACCTTTGGCTTATGGAAAGAACACATGCAATGACACTAGGTGATCGGTGTGGTCAAGGAAAATAACACATGCAATGGCACTAGTGGATCAGTGTGTCAAACCTTGGTCATAGAGACAAAAAAACACATAGGAAAGCAGATTCCATGTTGCATGTTGCACCAGTGTGGCAAAATTTGCATCACAGAAGCCACTGGAGTGTGTGTTGTCATGTTGATCGGTGTGGTTTAGGAAAAGAAGACATGCAATGCCACTACTGGATCAGTGTGTCAAATCTTGGTCACAAAGAAAAAAAGCACATAGGAAAGCAGTTTCCACTTTGCATGTTGCACCAATGTGGCAGAAGTTGCATCAGAGAATCCACTAGAGTGTGTGTTGTCATGTGGATCCATTTGGTCTAGGAAAATAACATATGCAATGCCAATAGTGGATTTGTGTGTCAAACCTTGGTCACAGAGACCAAAAACACATAGGAAAGCAGCTTCCATGTTGCATATTGCACCAATGTGGTAGAACTTGCATCACATAATCCACTAGAGTGTGTGTTGTCATGTGGATCCATATGGTCTAGGAAAAGAACACATGCAATGACACTAGTGGATCAATGTGGTCTAGGATAAGAACACATGCAATGACACTACTGGATTAGTGTGTCAAACTTTGGTCATAGAGACCAAAAAAAGATAGGAAAGCAGCTTCCACATTGCATGTTGCAACAGTGTGGCAGAAGTTGCATCATATAATCCACTAGAGTGTGTGTTGTCATGTGCATCAGTGTGGTTTAGGAAAAGAACATATGTAATGCCACTAGTGGACACATGTGTCAAACCATGGTGACATATACCAAAAACACATAGGAAAGCAGCTTCCATGTTGCATGTTGCAGAAGTGTGGAAGAATTTGCATCACAGAATCCACTAGACCGTGTGTTGTCATGTGGATCCATGTGGTCTAGGAAAATAGCATATGCACTGACACTAGTGGATCAGTAAATCAAACCCTGGTCATAGAGTCAAAAAGTGATAGGAAAGAAGTTTGCATGTTGCATGTTTTACCAATGTGGCAGAAGTTGCATCACATATTCCACTAGAGTGTGTGTTTTCATGTGGATCCATGTGGTCTAGGAAAATACAACTTCAAATGGCACTAGTGGATCAGTGTGTCAAATCTTGGTCACAAAGACAAAAAACACATAGGAAAGCAGCTTCCACATTACATGTTGCACCAGTGTGGTAGAAGTTGCATCACAGAATCCACTAGAGTGTGTGTTGTCATGTGGATACCTTTGGCTTATGGAAATAACACGTTCGATGACACTAGGTGATCACTGTGCTCAAGGAAAATAACACATGCAATGCCACTAGTGGATCAGTGTGTCAAACCTAGGTTATAAATACCAAAAACACATAGGAAAGCAGCTTCAATGTTGCATGTTGCATTAGTGTGATAGAAATTGCATCACAGGATCCACGAGAACACATGCAATGCCACTAGTAGATCAATATGGTGTAGGAAAAGAACACATGCAATGAAACTAGTGGATCAGTATGTCAAACCTTGGTCATAGAGACCAAAAACAGATAGAAAAGTAGCTTCCACATTGTATGTTGCAATAGTGTGGCAGAAGTAGCATCACTTATTCCACTAGAGTGTGTGTTTCCATGTGGATCCATCTGGTCTAGGAAAAGAACACATGCAATGCCACTAGTGGATCAGTGTGTCAAACCTTGGTCATAGACCAAAAACAAATAGGAAAGCAGCTTCCAGATTGCATGTTGCACCAGTGTGGCAGAACATGCATCATAGAATCCACTGGAGTGTGTGTTGTCTTATGGATCCATGTGTTCTAGGGATAGAACACATGGAATGCCACTAGTGGATCAGTGTGTCAAACCTTAGTCATAGAGACCAAAACAGCTAGGAAAGCAGCTTCCACATTGCATGTTACACCAGTGTGGTAGAAGTTGCATCGTAGAATCCACTAGAGTGTGTGTTGTCATGCGGATCAGTGACGTCTTGGAAATAACACATGCAATGACACTAGTGGACCAGTGTGTCAAACCATGGTCATAGAGACCAAAAACACATAGGAAAGCAGCTTCCATGTTGGATGTTGCACCAGTGTGGCAGAAGTTGCATCACAGAATCCACTAGAGTGTGTCTTATCATATGAATCCATGTTGTCTAGGGAAAGAACACATGCAATGCCACTAGTGGATCAGTGTGTCAAACATTGGTCACAGAGACATAAATCACATAGGATATCAGTTTCCATGTTGCATGTTGCACTAATGTGGCAAAAACTTGCATCATAGAATGCACTGGAATGTGTGTTGTCATGTGGATCCATCTGGTCTTGGAAAAGAACACATGCAATGACACAGACCAAAAACACATAGGAAAGCAGCTTCCATGTTGCATGTTACACCAGTGTGGCAGAAGTTGCATCATAGAATCCATCAGAGTGTGTGTTGTCATGTCGATCCATGTGGTATAGGAAAATAACACATGCAATGGTACTAGTGGATCAGTGTGTCAAACCTTAGTCACAAAGACCAAAAACACATAGGAAAGCAGCTTTTACATTTCATGTTGCATTAGTGTGGCAGAAGTTGCATCACAGAATCCACTAGAGTGTGTGTTGTCATGTGGATACCTTTGGCTTATTGAAAGAACACATGCAATGACACTAGGTGATCGGTGTGGTCAAGGAAAATAACACATGCAATGGCACTAGTGGATCAGTGTGTCAAACCTTGGTCATAGAGACAAAAAAACACATAGGAAAGCAGATTCCATGTTGCATGTTGCACCAGTGTGGCAAAATTTGCATCACAGAAGCCACTGGAGTGTGTGTTGTCATGTTGATCAGTGTGGTTTAGGAAAATAAGACATGCAATGCCACTACTGGATCAGTGTGTCAAATCTTGGTCACAAAGAAAAAAAGCACATAGGAAAGCAGTTTCCACTTTGCATGTTGCACCAATGTGGCAGAAGTTGCATCAGAGAATCCACTAGAGTGTGTGTTGTCATGTGGATCCATTTGGTCTAGGAAAATAACATATGCAATGCCAATAGTGGATTTGTGTGTCAAACCTTGGTCACAGAGACCAAAAACACATAGGAAAGCAGCTTCCATGTTGCATATTGCACCAATGTGGTAGAAGTTGCATCACATAATCCGCTAGAGTGTGTGTTGTCATGTGGATCCATATGGTCTAGGAAAAGAACACATGCAATGACACTAGTGGATCAATGTGGTCTAGGATAAGAACACATGCAATGACACTACTGGATTAGTGTGTCAAACTTTGGTCATAGAGACCAAAAAAAGATAGGAAAGCAGCTTCCACATTGCATGTTGCAACAGTGTGGCAGAAGTTGCATCATATAATCCACTAGAGTGTGTGTTGTCATGTGCATCAGTGTGGTTTAGGAAAAGAACATATGTAATGCCACTAGTGGACACATGTGTCAAACCATGGTGACATATACCAAAAACACATAGGAAAGCAGCTTCCATGTTGCATGTTGCAGAAGTGTGGAAGAATTTGCATCACAGAATCCACTAGACCGTGTGTTGTCATGTGGATCCATGTGGTCTAGGAAAATAGCATATGCACTGACACTAGTGGATCAGTAAATCAAACCCTGGTCATAGAGTCAAAAAGTGATAGGAAAGAAGTTTGCATGTTGCATGTTTTACCAATGTGGCAGAAGTTGCATCACATATTCCACTAGAGTGTGTGTTTTCATGTGGATCCATGTGGTCTAGGAAAATACAACTTCAAATGGCACTAGTGGATCAGTGTGTCAAATCTTGGTCACAAAGACAAAAAACACATAGGAAAGCAGCTTCCACATTACATGTTGCACCAGTGTGGTAGAAGTTGCATCACAGAATCCACTAGAGTGTGTGTTGTCATGTGGATACCTTTGGCTTATGGAAATAACACGTTCGATGACACTAGGTGATCACTGTGCTCAAGGAAAATAACACATGCAATGCCACTAGTGGATCAGTGTGTCAAACCTAGGTTATAAATACCAAAAACACATAGGAAAGCAGCTTCAATGTTGCATGTTGCATTAGTGTGATAGAAATTGCATCACAGGATCCACGAGAACACATGCAATGCCACTAGTAGATCAATATGGTGTAGGAAAAGAACACATGCAATGAAACTAGTGGATCAGTATGTCAAACCTTGGTCATAGAGACCAAAAACAGATAGAAAAGTAGCTTCCACATTGTATGTTGCAATAGTGTGGCAGAAGTAGCATCACTTATTCCACTAGAGTGTGTGTTTCCATGTGGATCCATCTGGTCTAGGAAAAGAACACATGCAATGCCACTAGTGGATCAGTGTGTCAAACCTTGGTCATAGACCAAAAACAAATAGGAAAGCAGCTTCCACATTGCATGTTGCACCAGTGTGGCAGAACATGCATCATAGAATCCACTGGAGTGTGTGTTGTCTTATGGATCCATGTGTTCTAGGGATAGAACACATGGAATGCCACTAGTGGATCAGTGTGTCAAACCTTAGTCATAGAGACCAAAACAGCTAGGAAAGCAGCTTCCACATTGCATGTTACACCAGTGTGGTAGAAGTTGCATCGTAGAATCCACTAGAGTGTGTGTTGTCATGCGGATCAGTGACGTCTTGGAAATAACACATGCAATGACACTAGTGGACCAGTGTGTCAAACCATGGTCATAGAGACCAAAAACACATAGGAAAGCAGCTTCCATGTTGGATGTTGCACCAGTGTGGCAGAAGTTGCATCACAGAATCCACTAGAGTGTGTCTTATCATATGAATCCATGTTGTCTAGGGAAAGAACACATGCAATGCCACTAGTGGATCAGTGTGTCAAACATTGGTCACAGAGACATAAATCACATAGGATATCAGTTTCCATGTTGCATGTTGCACTAATGTGGCAAAAACTTGCATCATAGAATGCACTGGAATGTGTGTTGTCATGTGGATCCATCTGGTCTTGGAAAAGAACACATGCAATGACACAGACCAAAAACACATAGGAAAGCAGCTTCCATGTTGCATGTTACACCAGTGTGGCAGAAGTTGCATCATAGAATCCATCAGAGTGTGTGTTGTCATGTCGATCCATGTGGTATAGGAAAATAACACATGCAATGGTACTAGTGGATCAGTGTGTCAAACCTTAGTCACAAAGACCAAAAACACATAGGAAAGCAGCTTTTACATTTCATGTTGCATTAGTGTGGCAGAAGTTGCATCACAGAATCCACTAGAGTGTGTGTTGTCATGTGGATACCTTTGGCTTATTGAAAGAACACATGCAATGACACTAGGTGATCGGTGTGGTCAAGGAAAATAACACATGCAATGGCACTAGTGGATCAGTGTGTCAAACCTTGGTCATAGAGACAAAAAAACACATAGGAAAGCAGATTCCATGTTGCATGTTGCACCAGTGTGGCAAAATTTGCATCACAGAAGCCACTGGAGTGTGTGTTGTCATGTTGATCAGTGTGGTTTAGGAAAATAAGACATGCAATGCCACTACTGGATCAGTGTGTCAAATCTTGGTCACAAAGAAAAAAAGCACATAGGAAAGCAGTTTCCACTTTGCATGTTGCACCAATGTGGCAGAAGTTGCATCAGAGAATCCACTAGAGTGTGTGTTGTCATGTGGATCCATTTGGTCTAGGAAAATAACATATGCAATGCCAATAGTGGATTTGTGTGTCAAACCTTGGTCACAGAGACCAAAAACACATAGGAAAGCAGCTTCCATGTTGCATATTGCACCAATGTGGTAGAAGTTGCATCACATAATCCGCTAGAGTGTGTGTTGTCATGTGGATCCATATGGTCTAGGAAAAGAACACATGCAATGACACTAGTGGATCAATGTGGTCTAGGATAAGAACACATGCAATGACACTACTGGATTAGTGTGTCAAACTTTGGTCATAGAGACCAAAAAAAGATAGGAAAGCAGCTTCCACATTGCATGTTGCAACAGTGTGGCAGAAGTTGCATCATATAATCCACTAGAGTGTGTGTTGTCATGTGGATCAGTGTGGTTTAGGAAAAGAACATATGTAATGCCACTAGTGGACACATGTGTCAAACCATGGTGACATATACCAAAAACACATAGGAAAGCAGCTTCCATGTTGCATGTTGCAGAAGTGTGGAAGAATTTGCATCATAGAATCCACTAGACCGTGTGTTGTCATGTGGATCCATGTGGTCTAGGAAAATAGCATATGCACTGACACTAGTGGATCAGTAAATCAAACCCTGGTCATAGAGTCAAAAAGTGATAGGAAAGCAGTTTGCATGTTGCATGTTTTACTAATGTGGCAGAAGTTGCATCACATAATCCACTAGAGTGTGTGTTTTCATGTGGATCCATGTGGTCTAGGAAAATACAACTTCAAATGGCACTAGTGGATCAGTGTGTCAAATCTTGGTCACAAAGACAAAAAACACATAGGAAAGCAGCTTCCACATTACATGTTGCACCAGTGTGGTAGAAGTTGCATCACAGAATCCACTAGAGTGTGTGTTGTCATGTGGATACCTTTGGCTTATGGAAATAACACGTTCGATGACACTAGGTGATCACTGTGCTCAAGGAAAATAACACATGCAATGCCACTAGTGGATCAGTGTGTCAAACCTGGGTTATAAATACCAAAAACACATAGGAAAGCAGCTTCAATGTTGCATGTTGCATTAGTGTGATAGAAATTGCATCACAGGATCCACGAGAACACATGCAATGCCACTAGTAGATCAATATGGTGTAGGAAAAGAACACATGCAATGAAACTAGTGGATCAGTATGTCAAACCTTGGTCATAGAGACCAAAAACAGATAGAAAAGTAGCTTCCACATTGTATGTTGCAATAGTGTGGCAGAAGTAGCATCACTTATTCCACTAGAGTGTGTGTTTCCATGTGGATCCATCTGGTCTAGGAAAAGAACACATGCAATGCCACTAGTGGATCAGTGTGTCAAACCTTGGTCATAGACCAAAAACAAATAGGAAAGCAGCTTCCACATTGCATGTTGCACCAGTGTGGCAGAACATGCATCATAGAATCCACTGGAGTGTGTGTTGTCTTATGGATCCATGTGTTCTAGGGATAGAACACATGGAATGCCACTAGTGGATCAGTGTGTCAAACCTTAGTCATAGAGACCAAAACAGCTAGGAAAGCAGCTTCCACATTGCATGTTACACCAGTGTGGTAGAAGTTGCATCGCAGAATCCACTAGAGTGTGTGTTGTCATGCCGATCAGTGACGTCTTGGAAATAACACATGCAATGACACTAGTGGACCAGTGTGTCAAACCATGGTCATAGAGACCAAAAACACATAGGAAAGCAGCTTCCATGTTGGATGTTGCACCAGTGTGGCAGAAGTTGCATCACAGAATCCACTAGAGTGTGTCTTATCATATGAATCCATGTTGTCTAGGGAAAGAACACATGCAATGCCACTAGTGGATCAGTGTGTCAAACATTGGTCACCGAGACATAAATCACATAGGATATCAGTTTCCATGTTGCATGTTGCACTAATGTGGCAAAAACTTGCATCATAGAATGCACTGGAATGTGTGTTGTCATGTGGATCCATCTGGTCTTGGAAAAGAACACATGAAATGACACAGACCAAAAACACATAGGAAAGCAGCTTCCATGTTGCATGTTACACCAGTGTGGCAGAAGTTGCATCATAGAATCCATCAGAGTGTGTGTTGTCATGTCGATCCATGTGGTATAGGAAAATAACACATGCAATGGTACTAGTGGATCAGTGTGTTAAACCTTAGTCACAAAGACCAAAAACACATAGGAAAGCAGCTTTTACATTTCATGTTGCATTAGTGTGGCAGAAGTTGCATCACAGAATCCACTAGAGTGTGTGTTGTCATGTGGATACCTTTGGCTTATTGAAAGAACACATGCAATGACACTAGGTGATCGGTGTGGTCAAGGAAAATAACACATGCAATGGCACTAGTGGATCAGTGTGTCAAACCTTGGTCATAGAGACAAAAAAACACATAGGAAAGCAGATTCCATGTTGCATGTTGCACCAGTGTGGCAAAATTTGCATCACAGAAGCCACTGGAGTGTGTGTTGTCATGTTGATCAGTGTGGTTTAGGAAAATAAGACATGCAATGCCACTACTGGATCAGTGTGTCAAATCTTGGTCACAAAGAAAAAAAGCACATAGGAAAGCAGTTTCCACTTTGCATGTTGCACCAATGTGGCAGAAGTTGCATCAGAGAATCCACTAGAGTGTGTGTTGTCATGTGGATCCATTTGGTCTAGGAAAATAACATATGCAATGCCAATAGTGGATTTGTGTGTCAAACCTTGGTCACAGAGACCAAAAACACATAGGAAAGCAGCTTCCATGTTGCATATTGCACCAATGTGGTAGAAGTTGCATCACATAATCCGCTAGAGTGTGTGTTGTCATGTGGATCCATATGGTCTAGGAAAAGAACACATGCAATGACACTAGTGGATCAATGTGGTCTAGGATAAGAACACATGCAATGACACTACTGGATTAGTGTGTCAAACTTTGGTCATAGAGACCAAAAAAAGATAGGAAAGCAGCTTCCACATTGCATGTTGCAACAGTGTGGCAGAAGTTGCATCATATAATCCACTAGAGTGTGTGTTGTCATGTGGATCAGTGTGGTTTAGGAAAAGAACATATGTAATGCCACTAGTGGACACATGTGTCAAACCATGGTGACATATACCAAAAACACATAGGAAAGCAGCTTCCATGTTGCATGTTGCAGAAGTGTGGAAGAATTTGCATCATAGAATCCACTAGACCGTGTGTTGTCATGTGGATCCATGTGGTCTAGGAAAATAGCATATGCACTGACACTAGTGGATCAGTAAATCAAACCCTGGTCATAGAGTCAAAAAGTGATAGGAAAGCAGTTTGCATGTTGCATGTTTTACCAATGTGGCAGAAGTTGCATCACATAATCCACTAGAGTGTGTGTTTTCATGTGGATCCATGTGGTCTAGGAAAATACAACTTCAAATGGCACTAGTGGATCAGTGTGTCAAATCTTGGTCACAAAGACAAAAAACACATAGGAAAGCAGCTTCCACATTACATGTTGCACCAGTGTGGTAGAAGTTGCATCACAGAATCCACTAGAGTGTGTGTTGTCATGTGGATACCTTTGGCTTATGGAAATAACACGTTCGATGACACTAGGTGATCACTGTGCTCAAGGAAAATAACACATGCAATGCCACTAGTGGATCAGTGTGTCAAACCTGGGTTATAAATACCAAAAACACATAGGAAAGCAGCTTCAATGTTGCATGTTGCATTAGTGTGATAGAAATTGCATCACAGGATCCACGAGAACACATGCAATGCCACTAGTAGATCAATATGGTGTAGGAAAAGAACACATGCAATGAAACTAGTGGATCAGTATGTCAAACCTTGGTCATAGAGACCAAAAACAGATAGAAAAGTAGCTTCCACATTGTATGTTGCAATAGTGTGGCAGAAGTAGCATCACTTATTCCACTAGAGTGTGTGTTTCCATGTGGATCCATCTGGTCTAGGAAAAGAACACATGCAATGCCACTAGTGGATCAGTGTGTCAAACCTTGGTCATAGACCAAAAACAAATAGGAAAGCAGCTTCCACATTGCATGTTGCACCAGTGTGGCAGAACATGCATCATAGAATCCACTGGAGTGTGTGTTGTCTTATGGATCCATGTGTTCTAGGGATAGAACACATGGAATGCCACTAGTGGATCAGTGTGTCAAACCTTAGTCATAGAGACCAAAACAGCTAGGAAAGCAGCTTCCACATTGCATGTTACACCAGTGTGGTAGAAGTTGCATCGCAGAATCCACTAGAGTGTGTGTTGTCATGCGGATCAGTGACGTCTTGGAAATAACACATGCAATGACACTAGTGGACCAGTGTGTCAAACCATGGTCATAGAGACCAAAAACACATAGGAAAGCAGCTTCCATGTTGGATGTTGCACCAGTGTGGCAGAAGTTGCATCACAGAATCCACTAGAGTGTGTCTTATCATATGAATCCATGTTGTCTAGGGAAAGAACACATGCAATGCCACTAGTGGATCAGTGTGTCAAACCTTGGTCACCGAGACATAAATCACATAGGATATCAGTTTCCATGTTGCATGTTGCACTAATGTGGCAAAAACTTGCATCATAGAATGCACTGGAATGTGTGTTGTCATGTGGATCCATCTGGTCTAGGAAAAGAACACATGAAATGACACAGACCAAAAACACATAGGAAAGCAGCTTCCATGTTGCATGTTACACCAGTGTGGCAGAAGTTGCATCATAGAATCCATCAGAGTGTGTGTTGTCATGTCGATCCATGTGGTATAGGAAAATAACACATGCAATGGTACTAGTGGATCAGTGTGTCAAACCTTAGTCACAAAGACCAAAAACACATAGGAAAGCAGCTTTTACATTTCATGTTGCATTAGTGTGGCAGAAGTTGCATCACAGAATCCACTAGAGTGTGTGTTGTCATGTGGATACCTTTGGCTTATGGAAAGAACACATGCAATGACACTAGGTGATCGGTGTGGTCAAGGAAAATAACACATGCAATGGCACTAGTGGATCAGTGTGTCAAACCTTGGTCATAGAGACAAAAAAACACATAGGAAAGCAGATTCAATATTGCATGTTGCACCAGTGTGGCAAAATTTGCATCACAGAAGCCACTGGAGTGTGTGTTGTCATGTTGATCAGTGTGGTTTAGGAAAAGAAGACATGCAATGCCACTACTGGATCAGTGTGTCAAATCTTGGTCACAAAGAAAAAAAGCACATAGGAAAGCAGTTTCCACTTTGCATGTTGCACCAATGTGGCAGAAGTTGCATCAGAGAATCCACTAGAGTGTGTGTTGTCATGTGGATCCATTTGGTCTAGGAAAATAACATATGGAATGCCACTAATGGATTAGTGTGTCAAACCTTGGTCATAAAGACCAAAAACACATAGGAAAGCAGCTTCAATGTTGCATGTTGCATCAGTGTGGTAGAAGTTGCATCACAGAATCCACTGGAGTGTGTGTACCATGTGGATCAGTGTGGTTTAGGAAAGAACACATGCAATGCCACTAGTCGATCAATATGGTCTAGGAAAAGAACACATGCAATGACACTAGTGGATCAGTGTGTCAAACCTTGGTCATAGAGACCAAAAACAGATAGGAAAGCAGCTTCCACATTGCCTGTTGCACTAGTGTGGCAGAAGTTGCATCACATATTCCAGTGGAGTGTGTGTTGCCTTGTGGATCCATGTGGTCTACGAAAAGAACACTTGCAATACCAGTAGTGGATCAGTGTGTCAAACCTTGGTCATAGAGACCAAAAACAGATAGGAAAGCAGCTTCCAAATTGCATGTTGCACCAGTGTGGCAAAAGATGCATCACAGAATCCACTAGAGTGTGTGTTATCATGCGGATCCATGTGGTCTAGGGAAAGAACACAAGGAATGCCACTAGTGGATCAGCGTGTCAAACCTTGGCCACAGAGACCAAAAAAAGATAGGAAAACAGCTTCCACATTGCATGTTACACAAGTGTGGCAGAAGTTGGTCACAATATCCACTGGAGTGTGTGTTGTCATGCGGATTAGTGTTGTCCTAGAAAGAATACATGCAATGAAACTAATGGATCAGTGTGTAAAACCTTGGTCATAGAGACCAAAAACGCATAGGAAAGCATCTTCCATGTTGCATGTTGCACCATTATGGCAGAAGCTGCATCACAAAATCTGTTGGAAATATTCCCTAGAGACAAATAGTTATAAGGACTATTATCATATTTCACATAGTTTATGATTAAGTTTTGTATCATCGTATAACTGTATTGAGTCAAAACATGAATACATGTGTGATACAAAAATAACTAGGGGTTCCCAGTGAAACTGTAGTCACTGGTTCATTGGTCAACAGATGATCATGTTTCCTGATCATGTGGCATTTATGCCAGTTGGAATGGAGTCATCTCATTCTGAGAATGAGATGATGAACCAATACCCAACCTAAACATCATGACCTAATAATGTCACGAAATTCAAGTTACGATGATTAGAAATGGATCCTTATAGACTATTCCTTAGACCGTGAGGCTATATCCATCACTGTCTCCCAAGAGCGTTTAGATAGCATCAAGCGCCACTTGGTAATACAGTGGTTATAAAGGTGTGTTCAGGTACTCGGGGGAAACCGTAGAGGCAATATATGTCAAGAGCAGAATTTGTCCGTCCATGGGAAGATACTCAAGGGCCCACTCAGAGAGATTATATCCAATTGCTGCGCAACGTGTGATTTGATCACTGTGATATCACTTGTCGGAACGATTCAAGTAGCATTGTTCGGTAACGAGATTGAACACGACATGGTGATGTCATTGATCAGATCTCAGGCAATGCAAGTATCAACAGAGAAACGGAATAAGACACGACTGTCCCGATTCAAACGACGAAAGATCTTCGTGGAACGCACAGGGGTCACATGGCCATCCAGGTCCCTCTGTCGATCATTGGTGCGGGAGTGTCCCGACCATGTCTAGAGTGTTCCCGAACCATGGGGTATCACTCTTAAGGGCTTGATGATGCTTAGAGAGTGTTTATAGGATCGGAAGGATCGCCGAAGAATAGTAGAGAGAAAACCAGAAGGGTTTCGGTAAGTCCAGAGGATGTCCGGGGTGGAGGTGGAAGTGTTACATAGCCACGGAGGTTGAATAATATGTGAATGAATGTTAAATAATGATTTATTAATTTATTCATAATTATTTAATAAAGAGAAAATCAATTTAAATGGTGAAAGGCTTAATGGGCCAATTTCCGGAGGGAGATGGCCCATTAGGGAAATGAGAGAGGGAGAAGGAGCAAGGGGGTTGGTTGGCTGGGCCAAGCCCCCCGCGCGGGGTCCACTAGGGCTAGCCGGCGGCCTCCCCTCCCCCTCCTCTCCTTTAGTCCCACCCTAGGACTTTGAGGGAGGTAGTACCTCCCCTCCCCCTATGTATAGTGGTGGTATTTGGCCAGATAAATACACACAATAATCAATAAAGGTCTTCTCACTTTTGGGAGGACCTCCAGTTGATATTCTCTCTCTCTCTCTCTCTCTCTCTCTCTCTCTCTCTCTCTCTCTCTCTCTCTCTCTCTCGTGACCGTGGTCCCAAGTCTGGACTGCGCGAACGAGAGACATCTTCACTGCGGAGCGCTGTCGTGCTGCGGGATTCGGATCCAGGAGCTCTACTTCCGCAACTATTGCTGGATCGGGAAGCGGGAGTCATCGTCAAGCATCGCACGTGTGTAACTTCCCGCGAGGTGTCGCACTTGAGGCACTCAAGTCGTTGGAGCCACATGAGCGCAAGGACTTCATCACGACCTTGAGGTCGGCTTCGGCTCGTCTACCTCAACCACGCTCTCCTGAGCGTTGATAATGCTTTTCGGTCTTCAAGGGTAAGTTCGTGAAAAGCCCCTCCCGTTACTGTATTACTAATAGATAGGTCCTGGCAGCATAAGGGGTTCACGGGCGTAGGGTAAAATTTTATTGCTTTCATACGCGGAACCCCTACAGTGGTATCAGAGCTAGATCTATGTGTAGTAATGCTAGTACGGGTAGAACACACGAGATGTAGCGTGTGGGCATTGATCTTTTAGTTGTTACCCTCCCATGTGTACTTGTGTATACCGCATTAATGCTTGATGAAGCAGCCCCCAACCAACTTTACACGTTCATTCGCGAGACTGGTCCACGCTTGACATACGGCTTGTACCATATAAAGTGGCTTAGGGGGTGTCTGTCTCTCTCGCATTAGCTGGTATGCCATTTACAACGGAGGGCCCCGAAAGGGGTGTATTAGAGGCAACTACTTGATCAGCGTTGTGCTAAAACTTTGTAGGTAAGAATGGTTCTTGTGTGAAAGCCCATTCAGCCACGTAAAACATGCAAAGATAAAGTAGAGGCGTCTAACTTTGTTTTGCAGGGGGTGTTGCTTTGTGATATGGCTGTGGCAAAGGTAAAGTGATTACCTTTTGTTACATAGTAGTAGATAGTCACGAAGGTGACGGACTACCACGCCGAAATGACACTGGTACCCTAGTGTCTACGGCGCCAGAACCTGGTGACGACGGATGGAGATCACGACATGAAGGACCATATCACATCGCATTTACATTCAATGTTATTGTTTGTATATCTTATTGTGTGCTAGTATTAGATACTCGACGGTAGCCTAATATGATGGTCCCTGTTAAAATTACCAACGATTGTGTTCCCCCTTAGTGTGCACCACCAAGAAAGTTCTTCGGTATGAGGCAGGACGTGATGATCGGGTGTCATACATATCTACGTACGCATAGAGTGGGTGTAAGCCATGTTGCACAGCGAATACACTAAGGTTGAGTTGGCGAGCCTAGCATGTACAGACATGGCCTCGGAACACGGATGGTCGAAAGATCGAGCACGAGTCTGATGACCCACAAGTATAGGGGGTGTATCGCAGTATTTTCGAGGGAAGTGAAACCCAATTTATTGATTCGACACAAAGGGAGCCAAAGAATATTTATAAGCCTTAACAACTGAGTTGTCAATTGAGCTGCACCTAGAAACAATCTTGCTCACAGCAGTTTATCAGTAGCAACATTTTTGTAGTAGGAATAGAAAAGTAGTAGCAGTAGTAAAGTAGAGACAATAGTAACAATAGCAGTAACAATAGGATTCGAGTGCGGTAGGCATATGGATGGATGGACGGGCGTTGCATGGAAAAGACAATTCACATAGCAATCAGAACATAGGGCAATTGCAGATAAATAAGATAAAGCATCCAAGTACTAGACAATCCTAGGCATGTGTTCCATATATAGTCATACGTGCTCGCAATGAGAACTTGCACAACATATTTTGTCCTGCCAGCCCGTTTGCAGCAGGGCCTCAAGGGAACTAATGAAAATTAAGGTGCTCCTTTTAATAGAGCACCGGAGCAAAGCATTAACACTCTGTGAACACATGTGATCCTCACATCAAAGCCTTTCCCTCCGGTTATCCCGATTTCTGTCACTTCGGGGCCATTGGTTCCGGACAACAACGTTTGTATACAACTTGCAGATAAGACCATAAGTCATACTATCATAATGAATCAATAACATGTTTAGATCTGAAATCATGGCACTCGGGCCCTAGTGACAAGCATTAAGCACAACAAGTCGCAACAAAGTCATAAAGCACTAATAAAAGATACTAGGCACCATGCCCTAACAATCTAATGCCATTACATGAACGATCTCATCCAATCCCTACCACCTCCATAGCCTACAGCGGGGGATTACTCACTCATAGAAGGGGGAAACATGGATGGTCGATGGAGAAGCGATGGTGATGATGATGGTGATGATCTCCTCCAATTCCGCGTCCCGGCAGGGTGCCAGAACGGAGTTTCTGGTGCTGTTTCGTGGAATCTGGTGGTGGCGGCGGAGCGGAACTTCTTCTGGAAAAACATCGACCCCCCCGGAGTTTTTAGGTCAGAAGGCTTCTTATAGGCGAAGAGGGAGACCGAGGGGGTGCCTGGGGGGGCCCACACCACCCCCTGGCGTGGCCTGGCCTGGCCCGCGCCATGAGGTGGTGTGACCACCCCCTGGCTCTTCTCCGTCTCGTATTCTGGCTCTTGGAGTCTTCGGGTGAAATAGGATTTTATGCATATTTTCCAGGATTTTTCTTGATAGTTGCTTTTCTACACAAAAAGTAGACACCAAGGCAATTCTGCTGAAAACAGCATCAGTCCTCGTTAGTTGTATCCAAATCACACAAGTTTAGAGTTGAAACAATAGCAAATGTGTTCGGGAAAGTAGATACGTTTTGGACGTATCAACTCCCCCCAAGCTTAGCTTATTGCTTGTCCTCAAGCAATTCTGTTGAAAACTGAGTGCGACAAAAGAACTTTCACGAACACATTTGCTTCATATGATGTATATATTCTCAGCATGTGATCAACTACTTAGACAATTCATAATAAAGAGTATGCTACTGAGTCAACTTAATAGTCATTGCAAGCTATGAAGAGATTCCAACTCAAAAATAATAAGTAGCATGAAGTATAAACATAAGCAACATTACAATGCTCATAAAAAGGTATGATAGAGTGGTATCTCGCTTGCCTTTGATTATGAATGTCAAGGCACCTCTGAGGTTCAAGTGATGACTAGAAGTAAAGATATCAAAGATACAAGCATCAAAGTCATAACACAAATAATCAAGTAATGAGACAAGCACAAAGAATGACAACTATGCTCTCAAGAAGGTTCTCAAGGAATATATGGAGACTCAACAAGTAAAGGAAAAGGTTTTGAATAATTTGAAAGGCTTCCAAATGCTGAAAGTATGGTACTCATTAGCTTTGAGCTCTCATTCCCCTATCATAGGCATCTTTAATGTGGTTAAGGTGAAAGTGAGGTCCAATCTGAGTTATATGCTTGATAGAATATAAACTGAAAATCCCATGTCCCTTGAGTACGAGGGCTGCTCCTCATGCTACTCAACTTTAGTTACTGGTAAGTTCTTGTCATCGTAAATATGTGCGTATCATAGAGAACCGCCAACGGGGTACCCCTTGCCCGATGATACAGAAAAATCACCATATCAAAATGACAAGGCAAGCAGAAAATGAGTATCTCAGCAATCTTCTTATTTACCATGGGAAAATAGTGTTTTTTTCTCTCTTTCCTCTTTTCATAAATCTCTTTTTTTCTTTTTCTCAAAAGCTATCTCTATCTTTTTTTATAAGAAGAATGCTTCATAGATATCATTATGGTTACGCTGCAGGTTTCCACCAAGTCAGCATGGCTTAGACTAGCGGCCCAGTAGTTTCTCTAACACACATACATAACTCTATGGACTTACAAGCTCCCCTTTTATTTCACACCGACGACATCCGCAAACAAAATAGCAAGGTATCAACTGGGTATATATTTACAAGTGTTGAAAGCATTCCCCGTGACAGCATGGTTCTGCTAATCCCCTGTAGCATCCCAATTTTCTAACAATTGTAATGCTACTTGGACTAGTAATATAATGGCTACTTCCTACATATAATTGGTGCATCATAATTATATCATGCTCATGTCATCATGCCACCTTGCATTTGAGCACCATATAAAACCCTTTCCCATTTGGTTCTTCTCTCATACACATTATTAATTGTATTTGGCTCTTGATACATTTTATTTGGTTCTTGATAAGTGCTAGATGCCCAAGTTGAGTTGGGGGCATATCTTTTATTCCACTCCACCACCTTTCTTTGTCACCATCTTATAATTCCACCATCCTTATTTACCCATGAGTTTTTATTTTCTTTTGGCTTTTCATCTAGCTCATGTGGGTTGGGATGAATCCATTATCTTTTCCTATAGCTTGGCCTTACACCATATTTTGGAATGCATATGTATAAATGCCATGGATATTTATTTTGTTTTCACAAGATAAAACCCAGCATTAATGTCTATGCATGGGCCATGCAAAGCACTCATCTTTCTCCTTTGGATTTCTTTGGTTTTTGGAGTGGACCCTTTTCTTTTGTGAGCTTCTCTTTCTCTCTTACTCCATCCTCCTCATCTTGATACTAGTTTCTTTGTTTTGAGCATAAAAACCTCACCTCTCCCATCTCCACCTTATCAACCTCACATGTGAAGGTGCCATGCATGGTCATGTGAGATTTTTCCCTTAAACCCACCTCTCTCTCTCTTCTTTCATCACTTAATTGAATCCTTATTCCACCATCACCCTAGCTTCACCCTTAACCCCTTGCATGATCTTGTTAGAACATATCAGACCCATAAACTCCCTCTCTTTATGCCTCTCTCCAAAACCCTAACCCTAATCACCTACCCCATTATAACCATCTACCCTACCACCCCCTCTCTAGCTAACCCGAGCCACCACCTAACCCTAATCCACCTGGCTCCACTCCTGACCTAGCTCACCCCAACCCGAGCCTCCCCTCTAACCCTACCCGAGGCTAACCCTAGCCCTTAACCGAGCCTCCCCCTCTCTGATGTCTCTCTCTCGCTGCCAGCCTGGCTCCACCGACCTCACAAGCGCCCCTGGCCCAGCTACCGACGCTGCAGCCCCACCTGACGGCGCCCTAGCCCGCTACACCCCCACCTGCCCGAGAGAGAAGAAGAAAAAGGTGGTATCACCTTTACCACCCCGAGCTACCCCCGTGGGCACGCCTCCTTCTCTCCTTATCCACCACCTCTCCTGCGCCTCTCCTAGATCCCCAGATTCCCAGGGCCTCACCCTTCTCCTCCCCCAACCACCCACGCTCCGCTTCTTCTCCAACGCCGGCCGCCACTCTCGACCGCGTCTGCCACCTGAAGATCGAGGAGGCGCGCGTGTTGCCGCGGTTGTCGGGGAAGCCCAGCGGGAACCTCTACTTCGCTCTATGCACAGCATCGATGAGGAGGAGACCCAGGACCACCAGGACCACCGCCGCTCCGCCGCAAACCCTAGATCCCGGTGCGTCTGCATCATCGACGATCTGCCGCGTCCTGTTCCGATCCAACCTCTCCGCCGGACTCGCGGTGAGCTGTTCCACCGCCCTGACATCCTCCCCCTCGCTAACACCCTCCGGTCTCGCCGTTCGTTTCAGCAAGCACCCTCTGGGCGCCGGTGGTCGCTGGCGTCTGCACGTCCCCGCGCCGCACAGAGCCTCATCTAGCCGTCTAGCACCCTCCTGACACCAAACCCAAGCCACCCCAGTGGCTCCGTTCCTCTGCGCGCACACCCAGGTCGTGGGATCGAGTCCCCGCGCCGTGCTCTGCCGCTGTCGCGCACCATCCGCTCGACAGAGAAGTTCAGAGAAGAAGTACAGTACACGTTGACACTTTACAATTCGCCCCCCTTTTTATTTCGCCCTCAACCTGCGGTACACCGAGCCCCACCGGTCAGCCTCCCTGTCCTTTCTACAAAAAGGCACCCGCATTTTCATACCTCAACCCGCGCTCCAACCGTACCCACCTGTCAGCCCCTTCGTGCTCAGCCACTGGCACGTGGGCCCATACCCACAGGTCCCACGTGGCAGTCATAGAGGCTAGGTAAACCCGCGGTGTAAAAAGCTTTCTGCGCACTGCAACGCCCAGTCAGGCCGATCCCACCCGTCAGCGACTGGGGCTGGGTCTAGCTGAGTAGAAAAAGTTTTTTGTTTATCTGTTCTATTTAGATTTTTCTTAAATGTTTAAATTCAAATTCAAATCTGTTTTTAAATAACTTTTGAATTATAAATCCAAATAATACAAATGATATATGTTTTTGAATCAGAAAAATGTGAGGAATTCAAATATCCTATTGAAAATATTGTGTGAACACTTTAAATTTTCGAGATGATTAAAATTACAATAAAATGCCCTTTTCTTAATAAATTAACAACTTTAATTCTATAACTCCAAATTTGACAAATAATATGTCTAAATCGATCAGCGCGACGAGCCCGTTCTATCTATGCATTCCTTGTTCTGAATTGAAGCATGCATCATGTCATTATTAAAAATCAGAACTGTTTATGGTAATAAAACTTGACCGAAGAGATAATAAAATGCTTTATTCTTGTCCCCACACCTCACCCTTGCCATGCTACTTTAATGCCATGTAAATTGTGCATCATTCATCATGGCATGCTTGTTTGCTTGTCGCATTCTAATTCATATACTTGTGCACTTTATTTATTATGGCCCTTGTTTGTTTGGTTCTTCTTCGAATAGACGCCCAGTAGGAGAATTATCAGGAATCACAGGAGTTCTACCCAGATCCATCTCTCGCTTCAAGTGAGCTGCCAGGCAAGCACTACCACATGCTTGCATACATATAGTACCTATTGACTCTATCTTATTCTTGCATCATTGAGTCGCGATTGCATTAGATTGAATCCCAAGTACTGCATAGCCTTTACTTTTAAACCCCACCGAAGCTTGTTCCTCCATCCCACGAGCCATTACTACAGGAGTTGTTTGAGCCATGCGAGTCGTAGAAAAACATGTGTAGGGTATGTGAGTGTCTGATGGAGAACGAGGTACCTAAACAACATAACCTGAGTAGTAATGGGATAACTAAAGAAAGAGGCACTGGTGAGCAATATCTGCTATTTGGTTTTTCATGCTTACTTGTGTCCCGTAGGACCCCGGGTACTTGATTCCTGTTCCTTGACTATTCGCACTATCCACATCCGAGAGGCCTTATGGACCCCCCTGAGCTAGAGCTTGATTCATTTCTATTTCTTGGGGCCACAATTACTTTGGGGTTTTATTACTATCCTGTACTTATGCCATGTTTACTGTTTATTTACGATTGTGCGAGGAGCACCTGTACTGTTTTGGATCGTGACACGTTTTCGCTGTATCGACAAGCCCAGTTACACTTTCGGGTTCCCAGTCGTTTACCACCGTCCACACAAACCTTGAGTCCGTCTTGGAGTCAGCTAGCTTCGTCGCGGGTAGCTTAATGGGGTGGCCCCCTGAAATATTTCTGAATCCTATGATCGCTTCGTCGTGAATGCCTCGTTGGGTTTTGAGTTGGTTTTTCCGAGGTTGATCGAGTGTGTGTTGCTATTTGTGCACCCCTGCAGGGTAAATCTTTCTGAAAGCCGTGTCCGCGGTTATGGATGACTTGGAGCACAGTTTCTCGATCATAGAAAAGTCTAACTAAAGTACCGCTTTTAAATTGACTAAGTACCTGACTAGTAAATAGTGCCATACTCATGGAATGGTTAATAAAACTGCCAACGGACGGGGGTTGTTCGTTCGCTTCCTCGCTGGTAAGCGAGGAGGAGGATGGATCTGTTAATTATACTGTTATAACTGTTGTTCTTAATTCATGGACATCCGACTATCATTGGTTAGGCGGATGGTTAGCGAGTATCTATAGACTTGTTAGGTATTATCTTTTGCTGCAATTGCGTCACCCCAGGTTGTGTCCCCTTTAGAGGCATACAGACTTGCTGAGTACCCCTAGGGTCTCACACGATAAATTGTTTGATTCAGATGAACAGGTGTACTCGCAAGATGGATACTGGGAGGAAGAGACGGATGATGTTGGCAACGATCACTCGGTGTAGAGATTCCGGGAACGGGGATCCGTGAGATCTGTGGGCGGGATGTGTTTATTTATGTGGAATCTTATGCCGATTTGCTTCTTATCCGTACTCGGACCTTGTTTTCTACTTCCGCCTGATACTCTCATGTTTGATGTATGAGGAGCTATCCTAAAATATTATCTCTATCTAGGATATCTGAATCTTGCCGTATGGCGTTGCAATATTTCTATTTCTTTTAGATGGAATGGCTCTGAGGACTGTTGTATGTGGCTTACATACATACTCACTTGTGTATGTAGTTGATCCCTTCGCCTGCCGATTACGCCGCTCCTTCTTGTCCCGATGCTCTTAAAGTGGTAAGGACGGCCGAAAGGTCTACCGTGAGTGGCCCCGGGCCCCACCGTACTATTTTAACCACTTTCGCTCATCCAGGCATGTAACTAAGAGCGTAATTCACCGAGGTAGTTACAATTGGTATCAGAGCCATCCCACCCTTTAGGGTCTCAGCCAAAATGGTCGTTGTCAGTCTAGCAAATATTTTTGGTAGTTATGTATACTAGGGAAAAACAAAACGTGAGAGTAGGACTACTTCCATTTTTCTTCTTGCCCACCCACCCACCCTTTTCTGGTAAGGAAGTGTAACGTTTTCAATCCTCTTCTAAAATTCAAACTAGGATTCACGTGTTCTGGGTTCCGTAGTACCATAGGTTGTGTGTGTGTGTGTGTGTGAATTCTTTGTCTATCTGTTGCATCCAAATGTTATCACTATCTGCCTTTTGGTCATCAACTGTTGGTACATTCCATACCGACAGGCCTTTGTAAACCGACGCGGTCTATCTGATTCGTTGTATACCGGTGTGATCTGTCTTACTCTTTGTTATCCGACATTATCTTGTTTGGGGTGTTCGTTTCCGTAGTTACTAATCTTTAGGTTCATCTTAAGAAGAAGGTGTTGGCATATGTGTTTTACTGATTCATGTGCGGAGTAATGATTTGAGTGCGGGATGGAGTCGCGACCATACCACTACTTTTATCATTCGCTCTTGTATATTGAATCAGTAGAGTTACTAATCTTGATTCGTTAAATGGTTTTGCGCATATAGTGGTATTTTAATGCCGAAATTTGCGGAAATTTTTTCTTTGTTAGTTTGTGTACCACACTCCTTGTTCAGTCGTGTGCGATATGCTTAATATCTTCTAGGTGCTTTGAACTTTGTTGATATTTTTATATCATCTCAGTGAATTGTATGCTTTAATCTTGGTTAATTCCATTTTGGGTACTATTTTCGATTATTATCATTATCCATTATAGTACTGACTTGTGTTTTATATCATTCACAGGATGGCACCACCACGCTGTTCTGAGGAGGACATACCACCTGAACTGGGGGCTGCTTTGGAAATTATTGCAAATGCCTTGGGCACTATGCAACAGAACCAGCAGCGCTTCGAAGAAAGCGTGAGGAGGAATGAGTTTGTTCCGCTACCTCCACCACCCAAGCGAGGAGACATCAAGAGTTTTCTCAAGTTCAACCCACGCCAATTTGAGGTGTCTGATTAGCCACTTGATGCGGATCATTGGCTGCGTGAAATGTCAAGGTTGCTGATGACTACAGATGTTCCTGAGCAAGAATGGGTCAAATGTGCCACTCACCTTCTGAAGGGAGATGCAGCTCTGTGGTGGGAAAATTACCTCAAGGCAGACCTCTCTGGTTTTCAGCCTACTTTGGAGCAATTCACTGCGGCTTTCAAAGAGCAATACCTGTCAGAAATTGTCATGGAAAGGATGAAGGAAGTGTTTCTCAACCTCAAGCAGGGCAATGACAATGTCAATACCTATATCAGGAACTTCATGAACCTTTCTCGGTATGGTGGCGATGAGATCTCTGATGACAAGAAGAAGCAAAAGAGGTTTAGGCAAGGACTCAATGCTTCCATCAAATATGCAATCACTCATGCAAGGCCGGGGTCTTTTCTGGAACTCCAACACACAGCTCTGCAGGAAGAAGCAAGTAGGCAAGTGTTTGAGGAGTCAAAGAAACACAACCGCGATGCAGCAAGCTCTTCAGCTATGGCAGCTCCTTCTAAGCGTCGTGTTTGGGTTCCTAACACCCCACCCTCGCTCCCGGCTCCACCAAGACGGTCTAGCTACACGGCAAGGCCACCAAACTCCTTCACTACGGCTCCCAGGGGCTACAACCACAACTACCCTGGAGCGCCTGGCGGAGTCCCTGGCTACGTTGCTCCACGTCCACCTGGTGCTTGCTACACTTGTGGAAACACTAGGCATCAGCACTGGAATTGTCCTATGAACAACAAAGCTCTTCCACCACCACCTCCAAGACCCGCGACAAGCTCTTCTATGGTTCGTGCACCTCCACCTCGGGCTCTCAACATCAACACCAAGCCTAGGTCTACGGTTGCTCGTGCCAACTGTGTCAACGCCGCTCAAGTTGAGCATGCACCTAGAGTTGTGATGGGTATGCTTCCTGTTAACTTAGTCCCTGCACGAGTTTTGTTTGATTTTGGTGCTTCGCATTCTTTTGTTTCTCACAAGTTTGCGCATGAACATGATCTGGCTATGGTTCCTTTATTACATCGTCTTGTGGTACAATCTCCTGGGTCAAACATGAGGGCTGCTCATATCAGCCATGGCAATCAAATTGAGATTGGTGGCTCTTGTTTCCGGCTTCCTTGATTATTCTAGGAAACTCTGACATTGATGTTATCTTGGGCATGGATTGGTTAACAGCAAATGCAGCTGTGATTGATTGTGCTGAACGTTCGGTTTCTCTGAAAATTCCTGAAGGCCATATAGTCTATTCTCCAAGTCTGACTCCTGAAATTCAGCTTTTCTCTTTGGCGGCTCTGAATGATGATGCTATGGAAGGTATTCAGAGTGTTCCGGTGGTCTGTGAGTTTCCAGATGTCTTTCCTAAAGAGCTGCCAGGTATGCCTCCAGATCGTGAGGTCGATTTTGTGATTAAACTTGAACCTGGTACCGCTCCTATCTCCAAGCGGCCTTATAAAATGGGTCCTGCTGAGTTGGCTGAACTCAAACGTCAGCTAGATGAACAAGAGAAGTTGGGTTTCATTCAGCACAGTACTTCTTCTTGGGGTAGCCCAACCATCTTTGTGAAGAAGCGACACAAGACTGATAGACTTTGTGTTGACTATCAGGCACTCAATGCTAAAACCATCAAGAATAAATATCCCCTTCCGCGGATTAATGATCTCTTCGATCAGCTAGCTGGAGCTGTGGTATTCTCTAAGCTTGATTTGAGAAGTGGATATCATCAAATCAAGATCCGCAAGGAAGATGTCCCCAAAACAGCTTTCACCACCCGCTATGGCCTGTACGAGTACACGGTCGTTTCTTTCGGTCTCACCAACGCACCTGCCACCTTCTCGAGGCTTATGAACTTGGTTTTCATGGAGTATCTTGATAAGTTCGTTGTGGTCTATCTGGATGACATTCTAGTCTATTCTAAGTCAAAGGAAGAACATGAAGAACACCTTCGGTGTGTCCTAAACAAGCTTCGTGAGAACCGCCTGTATGCAAAGTTCTCCAAGTGTGAGTTCTGGCTGCCTCAAGTCACCTACCTTGGTCATGTCATCTCTGCCAAGGGCATTGCCGTCAATCCAGAAACTATTAAGACAATTGTTGATTGGCTTCCACCCATAAATGTCAAAGAAGTCTAGAGTTTCCTTGGTTTGGCTAGTTACTACCGTCGCTTCGTTCAAAACTTCTCGAAGATTGCGAAGCCTCTTACCGATCTCCTCAAGAAAGGCAAGAAATACCTTTGGACTCCTGCATGTCAAGCAAGCTTTGAAAAACTCAAAGAGAAGCTCACTTCCACACCAGTTTTGGTTCCTCCAGATACATCAAAGCCTTTCCAGATATTCTGTGACGCCTCATTGCAAGGATTGGGTGCGGTCCTTATGCAAGAAAAACAAGTTGTTGCTTATGCCTCTCGACAGTTGAAGATGCATGAGATCAAATATCCTACACATGACCTCGAACTCGCAGCAGTTGTCTTTGCTTTGAAAGTATGGAGGCATTACTTGCTTGGCAACCGTTGTGAGATCTTTTCTGATCACAAGAGTCTGAAGTATATCTTCACACAGCCTGATCTCAACCTTCGTCAGAGGAGGTGGATTGAAGCAATCAATGATTTTGATTTGACCATCAACTACACTCCGGGCAAAGCTAATGTTATGGCCGATGCTCTTAGCCGAAAACCTTATGTCAACAACCTCATGGTGGAAGAACAACAACCTCTCTTGTGCGAGGAATTCCGCAAGCTCAACCTAGAAATTGTGGATCAAGGGTATCTTCTGAACCTTCTGGCAACCCCACTCTTGGAAGAAAAAGTTCGCTCTATTAAACTTGGTGATCCTTACACTAAAAAGATCATCTCCAACATTCAGCTTCTGAAGTATGAGTCTTTCCACGTTGACGACCAAGGCACTCTTTTCTTTGAACACCGGATGTTTGTTCCGAACTACCCGGGTTTAAGAGAGCAAGTTCTCAAGGAGGCGCATGATTCTGTTCTTTCTATCCATCCTGGCAGCACTAAGATGTACATGGACTTGAAAACACAATATTGGTGGCCTGGGTTGAAACGATATTGTTCCAAGTATGTCTCGGAGTGTGATGTCTGCTGTAGAGTTAAAGTTGTCCATCAGAAACCTTCCGGTCTTCTACAGCCATTGAAGGCTCCGGAATGGAAATGGGAGAAAGTAGAGATGGATTTCATCACTGGTTTTCCAAGGTCGCAGAAGGGCAACAATGCAATCTTTGTTGTCATCGACAGGCTGTCTAAAGTAGCTCACTTCTTTCCCGTCAAGGAAACAATTTCTGCAATTCAGTTGGCTGAGCTCTATATCAACAGAATTGTCTCTCTGTATGGAGTTCCTCTTGAGATTAGTTCAGACCGTGGAAGTATCTTCACTTCCAAGTGCTGGGGAAGTTTCCAAAATGCTTTGGCAACAAAATTGAACTTCAGCACAACTTACCACCCTCAGTCGCAATGACAAGTTGAAAGGATCAATCAGATTATGGAAGATATGCTCCGTGCTTGCGTTATCTCTTTCGGCATGAAGTTGGAAGAATGTCTTCCTTATGCTGAATTCTCTTACAACAACAGCTTCCAGAAAAGTCTAAAGATGGCACCATTTGAGACTCTCTATGGTCGCAAATGCAGAACTCCGATTGGTTGGTCGGGCGTAGGTGAAATAATATTGTTTGGCCCTGACATTGTAACTCAAGCGGAGGAGAATGTCCACATCATTCTTGAAAACCTGAAGATTGCTCAAAGACGCCAGAAGAGCAATTATGACAGAAAGCACACGGACATGGAGTATGTCCCTGGTGATCTCGTTTACCTTCCTGTCACTCCCATGAGAGGCACGCACCGCTTTGGTATCAAAGGAAAGCTGGCTCCTAGATACATCGGTCCTTTCAAAATTCGTGGAAGAAGAGGAGCAGTTGCTTATGCTCTTGAGCTCCCTGAAAAACTCAAGGTCAATGATGTTTTCCATATCTCTCAACTCAAGAAGTGCTTCAAGGATCCCGGCAGGACCGTGGACCATGAACTCATCAATCTCCAAGAAGACCTGTCTTATCAAGAACACCCCACAAAAATCCTTGAAGTCGCATAAAGAAGGACACGCAACAAGTCCATCAAGTTCTGCAAGGTGTAGTGGTCGCACCATTCCGTTGATGAAGCCACTTGGGAATGTGAAGATGAGCTCCGTGCCAAGTATCCTACCCTCTTCGTGTCTTCTTCTTCCTAGAATCTCGGGGCGAGATTCCTGTTTAGTGGGGGAGAGTTGTAGCATCCCAATTGTCTAACAATTGTAATGCTACTTGGACTAGTAATATAATGGCTACTTCCTACATATAATTGATGCATCATAATTATATCATGCTCATGTCATCATGCCACCTTGCATTTGAGCACCATATAAAACCCTTTCCCATTTGGTTCTTCTCTCATACACATTATTAATTGTATTTGGCTCTTGATACATTTTATTTGGTTCTTGATAAATGCTAGATGCCCAAGTTGAGTTGGGGCATATCTTTTATTCCACTCCACCACCTTTCTTTGTCACCACCTTATAATTCCACCATCCTTATTTACCCATGAGTTTTTATTTTCTTTTGGCTTTTCATCTAGCTCATGTGGGTTGGGATGAATCCAATTATCTTTTCCTATAGCTTGGCCTTACACCATATTTTGGAATGCATATGTATAAATGCCATGGATATTTATTTTGTTTTCACAAGATAAAACCCAGCATTAATGTCTATGCATGGGCCATGCAAAGCACTCATCTTTCTCCTTTGGATTTCTTTGGATTTTGGAGTGGACCCTTTTCTTTTGTGAGCTTCTCTTTCTCTCTTACTCCATCCTCCTCATCTTGATCCTAGTTTCTTTGTTTTGAGCATCAAAACCTCACCTCTCCCATCTCCACCTTATCAACCTCACATATGAAGGTGCCATGCATGGTCATGTGAGATTTTTCCCTTAAACCCACCTCTCTCTATCTTCTTTCATCACTTAATTGAATCCTTATTCCACCATCACCCTAGCTTCACCCTTAACCCCTTGCATGATCTTGTTAGAACATATCAGACCCATAAACTCCCTCTCTTTATGCCTCTCTCCAAAACCCTAACCCTAATCACCTACCCCATTATAACCATCTACCCTACCACCCTCTCTCTAGCTAACCCGAGCCACCACCTAACCCTAATCCACCTGGCTCCACTCCTGACCTAGCTCACCCCAACCCGAGCCTCCCCTCTAACCCTACCCAAGACTAACCCTAGCCCTTAATCGAGCCTCCCCCTCTCTGATCTCTCTCTCTCGCTGCCAGCCCGGCTCCACCGACCTTACCGGCCCGCCTGGCCTAGCTACCGACGTTGCAGCCCCACCTCACGGTGCCCTAGCCCGCTACACCCCCACCTGCCTGAGAGAGAAGAAGAAAAAGGTGGTATCACCTTTACCACCCCGAGCTACCCCCATGGGCACGCCTCCTTCTCTCCTTATCCACCACCTCTCCTGCGCCTCTCCCTAATCCCCAGATCCCCAGGGCCTCTCCCTTCCCCTCCCCCAACCACCCGCGCTCCGCTTCTTCTCCAACGCCGGCCGCCACTCTCGGTCGCGTCTGCCACCTGAAGATCGAGGAGGCGCACGTGTTGCCGCGGTTGTCGGGGAAGCCCAGCGGGAACCTCTACTTCGCTCCGTGCACAGCAACGACGAGGATGAGACCCAGGACCACCAGGACCACCGCCGCTCCGCCGCAAACCCTAGATCCGGGTGCGTCTGCATCATCGACGATCTGCCGTGTCTCATTCCGATCCAACCTCTCCGCCGGACTCGCGGTGAGCCGTTCCACCACCCTGACATCCTCCCCCTCGCTAACACCCTCCGGTCTCGCCGTTCGTTTCAGCAAGCACCCTCTGGGCGCCGGTGGTCGCTGGCGTCTGCACGTCCCGGCGCCGCACAGAGCCTCATCTAGCCGTCTAGCACCCTCCTGACACCAAACCCAAGCCACCGCAGTGGCTCCGTTCCTCTGCGCGCACACCCAGGTCGTGGGATCGAGTCCCCGCGCCGTGCTCTGCCGCTGTCGCGCACCATCCGCTCGACAGAGAAGTTCAGAGAAGAAGTACAGTACACGTTGACACTTTACAATTCGCCCCCCTTTTTATTTCGCCCTCAACCTGCGGTACACCGAGCCCCACCGGTCAGCCTCCCTGTCCTTTCTACAAAAAGGCACCCGCATTTTCATACCTCAACCCGCGCTCCAGCCGTACCCACCTGTCAGCCCCTTCGTGCTCAGCCACTGGCACGTGGGCCCATACCCACAGGTCCCACGTGGCAGTCACAGAGGCTAGGTAAACCCGCGGTGTAAAAAGCTTTCTGCGCACTGCGACGCCCAGTCAGGCCGGTCCCACCCGTCAGCGACTGGGGCTGGGTCTAGCTGAGTAGAAAAAGTTTTTCTGTTTATCTGTTCTATTTAGATTTTTCTTAAATGTTTAAATTCAAATTCAAATCTGTTTTTAAATAACTTTTGAATTATAAATCCAAATAATACAAATGATATATGTTTTTGAATCAAAAAAATGTGAGGGATTCAAATATGCTATTCAAAATATTGTTTGAACACTTTAAATTTTCGAGATGATTAAAATTACAATAAAATACCCTTTTCTTAATAAATTAACAACTTTAATTCTATAACTCCAAATTTGAAAAATAATATGTCTAAATCGATCAGGGCGACGAGCCCGTTCTATATATGCATTACTTTTTCTGAATTGAAGCATGCATAATCTCATTATTAAAAATCAGAACTGTTTATGGCAATAAAACTTGACCGAAGAGATAATAAAATGCTTTATTCTTGTCCCCACACCTCACCCTTGCCATGCTACTTTAATGCCATGTAAATTGTGCATCATTCATCATGGCATACTTGTTTTCTTGTCGCATTCTAATTCATATGCTTGTGCACGTTATTTATGTTGGCCCTTGTTTGTTTGGTTCTTCTTCGAATAGACGCCCAGCAGGAGAATTATCAGGAATCACAGGAGTTCTACCCAGATCCATCTCTCGCTTCAACTGAGCTGCCAGGCAAGCACTACCACATGCTTGCATACATATAGTACCTATTGCCTCTATCTTATTCTTGCATCATTGAGTCGCGATTGCATTAAATTGAATCCCAAGTACTGCATAGCCTTTACTTTTAAACCCCACCGAAGCTTGTTCCTCCATCCCATGAGCCATTACTATAGGAGTTGTTTGAGCCATGCGAGTCGTAGAAAAACATGTGTAGGGTATGTGAGTGTCTGATGGAGAACGAGGTACCTAAACAACATAACCTGAGTAGTAATGGGATAACTAAAGAAAGAGGCACCGGTGACCAATATCTGCTATTTGGTTTTTCATGCTCACTTGTGTCCCGTAGGACCCCGAGTACTTGATTCCTGTTCCTTGACTATTCGCACTATCCACATCCGGGAGGCCTTATGGACCCCCTGAGCCAGAGCTTGATTCATTTCTATTTCTTGGGGCCACCATTACTTTGGGGTTTTATTACTATCCTGTACTTCTGCCATGTTTACTGTTTATTTACGATTGTGCGAGGAGCACCTTTAATGTTTTGGATCGTGACACGTTTTCGCTGTATCGACAAGCCCATTTACACTTTTGGGTTCCCAGTCGTTTACCGCCGTCCACACAAACCTTGAGTCCGTCTCGGAGTCAGCTAGCTTCGTCGCAGGTAGCTTAATGGGGTGGCCCCCTAAAATATTTCTGAATCCTGTGATCGCTTTGTCGTGAATGCCTCGTTGGGTTTTGAGTTGGTTTTTCCGAGGTTGATCGAGTGTGTGTTGCTATTTGTGCACCCCTGCAGGGTAAATCTTTCTGAAAGCCGTGTCCGCGGTTATGGACGACTTGGAGCACAGTTTCTTGATCATAGACAAGTCTAACTAAAGTACCGCTTTTAAATTGACTAAGTACCTGACTAGTAAATAGTGCCATACTCATGGAATGGTTAATAAAACTGCCAACGGACGGGGGTTGTTCGTTCGCTTCCTCGTTGGTAAGCGAGGAGGAGGATGGATCTGTTAATTATATTGTTATAACTGTTGTTCTTAATTCACGGACATCCGTCTATCATTGGTTAGGCGGATGGTTAGCGAGTATCTATAGACTTGTTAGGTATTATCTTTTGCTGCAATTGCGTCACCCCAAGTTGTGTCCCCTTTAGAGGCATAAAGACTTGCTGAGTACCCCTAGGGTCTCACACGATAAATTGTTTGATTCAGATGAACAGGTGTACTCGCAAGATGGATACTAGGTGGAAGAGACAGATGATGTTGGCAACGATCACTCGGTGTAGAGATTCCGGGAACGGGGATCCGTGAGATCTGTGGGCGGGATGTGTTTATTTATGTGGCATCTTATGCCGATTTGCTTCTTATCTGTACTCGGACCTTATTTTCCTCTTCCGCCTGATACTATGATGTTTGATGTATGAGGAGCAATCCTAAAATATTATCTCTATCTAGGATATCTGAATCTTGCCGTATGGCGTTGCAATATTTCTATTTCTTTTAGGTGGAATGGCTCTGAGGACTGTTGTATGTGGCTTACATACATACTCACTTGTGTATGTAGTTGATCCCTTCGCCTGCCGATTACGCCGCCCGTTCTTGTCCCGATGCTCTGAAAGTGGTTAGGACGGCCGAAAGGTCTACCGTGAGTGGCCTCGGGCCCCACCGTACTATTTTAACCACTTTCGCTCATCCAGGCATGTAACTAAGAGCGTAATTCACCGAGGTAGTTACATCCCCAGCCTATAATTTGCAACCATATAACTTTCATGGAGAGTCATAATGGTTCAGGTTTATTAAGTCTAGGAAATAAAGTGTGCCATCAAGTTCGTGAGAGCTTTACTAACTAACTTTCTCATAACAAGCAAACCTTTTATTCGGAAGAAAACAAGGCATATTGAATATGCATGGAAGTAGCAAATGATGCTAATAGGTAGGTATGGTGGACACTTTGGCAGTATTTGGTTTAAGGGAGTTGGAAACATGAGTAAAATAATCAGTGAAAGTGAAGTCTAGCAATAGTAAGGGAGCGACAAACGAGAGAGCAATAGCTGTCATAATCATGCTTGCAACAAAACAGGACTAATCATGGCATGAAAGTGATTCAAGATCCTCAAGGCAAAATAATTCATCGAGGCTTAACTGATTATTTCAGTCATGTGCATGCGTGAGCATGTGCCAAGTCAATTCAAATGAAACATTTAGAGGAGGATACCACGGTGTCATACCAAGATATGAATAGAGTAATGCAAGCAAACATTCATATAACAAGCTACAAACTATTAGCAAGATGGAACTAATCATATGAAAGCAAGAACTACTAAGCATCCATACATAACATACACCCTATACGAATAGACTAAGCATGCCCACAATGATGAGTATATGTACAAAAATGAAAACAAATAGAGTTCATTACCAGCCTCTCACCACACCTCAAGTTGTCATTAATCCTCATTATTGCTCTTCACTTGTGTGGCTTGAATATGAAAACCAAACTCCACTGAGGACTGCTGAACCCTGCAACAAACTCACAAAACCAAAGAAGAACAACAAATATTTTTGGTGTTTTCGATTTTTAAAACAAGAACCAAAAAGGAAAAACAAGTGAAACAAAGTCTTTTTGGGTTTTGCGAATAGTTCAAACAAAGCAAAAGGGAAAAACAAACCAAGGCAAAAAGAAAGAGAAGCAAACCAAAGAGAAACAACAGAAATATTTTTGGTCTTTTTGTGTTTTAGAAAGCAAAAGCAAATAAAGAGCGACAACTAAAAAGAGAACGAAACATGAATATACAAAGTACCGACGCAACATGATATGGAGATGAGTGCGATGTCGGCGTACCTCCCCCCAAGCTGAGACTTTTTGGCCTAAGTGGGTATCAATCCATGTATGAATAAGGGTTCCAAGCAGGCGGATCATGATAAGAATGGTCGTAGTTGGGCCCGTGGGAAGAAGAAGAAGCTCCCCAATCATAAGCAGGCTGCGGATATGAAGACTCTCCCTCATTCGAGGGCTGGACCGAATCATCCGTGACCTCCCTTCTAGTGTCCTGCTCCTGTTGGGAGAGCTCTCCTAAGTACATGTCAAGCTCCTCCTAAGTGAGGGACAATCCTTCCCTGTTATCAAGGTTAAACAAAACAGGTGCAGGCAAAAGAACAACACGCTTGGACTTGCTCTTTCTCCAACCAGCTTTGAGAAAGTTTATTTCATAAGATAACTCACTCATATTGGCCCACGAGGAAACAAATTTATTATGTATCATGGAATTAAGATCAAGCCTCTCTATGGGAAACTGTAGGTCTAGATGATGAGGCACTAAACCATGCAATGCTAGTAAACGAGAAGCAATGAGGCCTCCACAAATTCCACCTTTCTCATGGTTAGCAGCAAGACGGAAAGCTATCAAAGCCCCTAAGTTGTAAGACCTATCTCGTTTAAGAGCAGCAGAGATAAATGCTAGATCATATGAAAATAACTTATTGGTAGTTTTCCTAGCAAGAACACACTTGGCAACAAAGTAGGAAAAATAACGAATGGAGCGAACGTGAATGTTACGGATTTTTCCATTCTCCTTCGAGAAGCTGCTCCCTTGGCAAATTTCTGCGTATAAATCCATGAGTGGTTTAGGTCGCTCCTTAATCCTTCTACATGATCCCCATTGAGGTACCTTAATAGCTGCACAAAAATCATCAAGAGAAAGGTCGACAGCAATATTGTAAATTTTGTAATGGACCATGGGGTTAGGCAAAGAGTGACTAAATTGGAAGTCCTGTACCACAGACATGGTTAGCTTCACAAATTGACAAGGTTCAACTTCCAAAAAGTGCTCTAACCCTGCATTACAAACCAAAGTGTGGAAATCTTGGAGAATTCCCGCAGCACTCATGAACTCATAACATGGATAAATGGAGGGAAAAACTTCCTCCTCCCGGTGGACCTTCATGATCTCAGGCACCCATAGTTCATGTTGGTTTAGGTGGTGCTCACTCATCTTCTATTCTGAAATTTAAATACCTATTAAACAAGTGATTGCAAAGTAAATATAATGAAGGATTCTACTCATAGGGACTTGTAAGAGGCCTAAACATGCATCAAAACTATATCTCTAAGCATAAAACAAGCTTACTAGCCCTCATAACTAGTCACCTACAGCAGCAAAATACTCAAGATATACTCCACCAAACACAAATCTACTTGGATAAGGGGAGGATCACATACCAGGGAACAAATGCTCCAAATTTCAGCAAGAAAGATGGGATGAGCAAGGAGATCGAAAAAATCGAGAGAAAGCACAGCAAGAACGCGCTTTTGAGCAATGAACTGGAGCTTACTCGGGAGAGAGAAGAAAGTGGCAGGTGAGAGAGTTAGTGGGGGGGGCAGGGTGGCCCACACCAGGGCATGGCACCACCCAGGGCAGGCCACGCCACCAGGTTGTGTGCCTGCCTGGTGGGTCCCCCTAGTACCTCCCAGGTACTACTCTGCCCCTTTTTTCATGTAAAAATTTCATATGAATTTTCTGGAATTTTTCGAGACACTTTATTTTTGGGCATTTTCAGGCATAGAAGAATGATTTTTTGACAGACGGATTTTTTTGGAAACATGATGCAAAGACAAAACAAAGCTAGAACTACAGAAGTTCTAAGACACTCTAAAATTCAAGCAACTAACAACAAAAAGAAAACTAAACGAAAGCAAAAACTAAAATGGATAGAATAGAAGTACACGGAAATAATCATAGTGAAAACATTGTTTTGTTCAACGAAATCCTTTTGTTAACAAGGTTGATCAGGTCTTGTTACCAAAACAATTCCATATGAGACAAAACTTTGTATTCCACTAATGATTATGTTACCTCAACCTTGATAGCAATAGTCCCAATCATAATAGTTTCAAATTTTTCTCTTGGTATGGGGCAATATATTTCTCCAACTTGAATGAACATGTTCAATTGAATTCAAACCATAAGTCCTTTCAATCTTCTTGGGGAAATAGACAGTATGTTCCTTGTCATTAACATTAAAAGTTACCTTTTCTTGATTACAATTGATAACAGCTCCTGCAGTATTAAGAAAAGGTCTCCCAAGAATAATAGACATATTATCATCTTCAGGCTTTCCAAGCACAACAAAATCAGTCAATATCAAGAAATTATGAGCCACTTGAACAGGTACATCCTCACATATACCAACATGAATAGTGGTAGATTTATCAGCCATTTGCAAAGATATATCAGTTGGTATCAGTTTTTCTAGTTGAAGCCTCTTATAGACAGGAAAGGCATAACACTAACTCCAGCTCCCAAATCACACAAAGCAGTTCTAACATAACTATTCTTAATAGAGCAAAGGATAGTTGGAATCCCAGGGTCTCCAAGTTTCTTAGGAACCTTACCATTAAAGGAATAATTAGCAAGCAAAGTAGAAATTTCTTCATTAGGGATCTTCCTTTTATTCGAGACAATATCCTTCGTATACTTTGAGTAAGGAGGCAATTTCATAGCATCAGTCAAAGGAATTTGCAAAAATAAAGGTTTCATCCACTCACAAAACTTATTATAATGTTCATCTTCCTTTGACTTCTGTTTCTTATCAGGGAAAGGCATAGGTTTTTGGACCCAAGGCTCTCTTTCACTACCATGTTTCTTAGCAATAAAATCTTCTTTGGTGTATTTAGTATTCTTAGTGTGGTTTTCAGGTTCTTCTTCAACTTTTTCTTCATTAGGAACTTCGTTTTCCTCATTACCACTTTCAGTTTCAGCATCAAAGATAGATATACTATTAGGATCTATAGCAGGCTCAAAGGGTTCTACAATAGTTTTATGTTTTTTTCCTTTTCTTACGAGTAGAGCCACTATTTTCAGCTTGTTGAGAATCCTGCTCAATTATTTTGGGATGCCCCTCAGGATATAGAGGATCCTGGGTAGCAGTACCACTTCTAGTTCTAATTTCATAAGCATGCTTTTCTTTAGCAGCATTAACTAGCAAGTCCTTTTGCACTTTAATGAGTTGATCTATTTGAGTTTGAACCATTTGAAAGTGTTTAAAAATCATTTAAACATCATTAGAGGTTCTTTGCACAATATCTTTCAACTCAACAATAGCTCTAGTGTTTTCCATTAGATGATTTTGCACCCTTTTATTAAAATTATCTTGCTTAACAATAAAGATATCAAATTCTTCTAAGCATTGATCAGGAGGTTTAGAGTAAGGAATATCACCTTCATCAAAGTGTTGGAGAGAGTGTACCTCGATAGTGGATGATTAGGGAATAGGCTTACATAATTCTTCTATAGGAGGTAAATTCTTGACATCTGCAGCTTTAATTGCCTTCTCCTTAAGACATTTCTTAGCTTCCTTCATTACTTCATCATTTAATTCAATAACTCCCCTCTTCTTTGGTGATGGAATAGGCACTGGTATAGTAGGTTCAGGTACAATTACTTCAGGTATAGCTTGTTCAGGAGGAGTCCAATCTTCATAGTTCTTACTTATTTTAGCCATTAATTCCTCAGCTTCCTTTGAAGTCCTATTCCTGAAAACACAAACAGCACAACTATCTAGGTATGTCCTAGATTCTTCGGTTAGTCCATTATAAAATATATCAAGAAGCTCATTCTTAGGTAATGGACTTCTAGCATGTGCATGAATCAAAGCACAAAACCTCGCCCAAGATTCAGGCAATACCTCTTTTTCTCCTTGTTTAAAATCAAAAAGTTCCTACAAAATAGCATGTCTAGCACTAGGAGGAAAATATTTCTGCAGGAAAGTACTAATCAAGCACTCAGAGTTATCAATAGATCCAGGAGGTAAATTACTAAACCAAGTTTTAGCTTCTCCTTTCAGTGAAAAGGGGAAAATCTTAGCAACAAAGTAAGTATGCATCTTAATATCATCAGAAAACAAGCAACTCATGGTAAAAAGTTCAATCATGTGTGCTACCGCACTTTCATTCTTAGTCCCACAAAAAGGTTCTTTCTCGACAATAGCTATGTAAGATAGATCGAGAGAGAAATCATAATCTTCATCTATAATGTTTATGGGAGAAGCATCAAACTTAGCAATAGGAGACAATTTGGGTGTAATAGAACGCCTCTCAAGGAGACTCTTAGCAGCGCTCCTATCATGGGTGTTTTTACATTCTTTAATAAATTCATCGGTCATCTCAACATAACCATCTTCAATATCATAACTTTCACTAGACTCAGGTGAACTAACAGGTGTGGTAGTGTCTTCATTAGGAGTTTCGGTATTTCTAGCTATAGTTCTAGCAATCATAGCATCTAGGAACGGACCTAATGAACCACTCTTATCAAGCATAGTAGAAGCAGCATCATAAGCATCAGAAGTTTCAGATTCAGCAGTAGTAGAAGTGTGTGTAGCATGTGTATGTGGTGGTGTAACGAGCTTACTTATAACAGACGGTGAATCAAGAGCAGCAGAGGTGTTCAGAACCATACCTCTGCTTGTAGTGGATGGTAAAATAGGAACCTTGCCATCACGAGACTTACCCATGATGGATGGATAGCAGCGAACAATAGAGAATCCAAGTGAACTTAATAAATAAAGCTATTCTCCCTGGCAACGGCACCAGAAAATAGTCTTGATGACCCACAAGTATAGGGGGTGTGTCGCAGTATTTTCGAGGGAAGTGAAACCCAATTTATTGATTCGACACAAGGGGAGCCAAAGAATATTTATAAGCCTTAACAACTGAGTTGTCAATTGAGCTGCACCTGGAAACAATCTTGCTCATGGCAGTTTATCAGTAGCAACATTTTTGTAGTAGGAATAGCAAAGTAGCAGCAGTAGTAAAGTAGAGACAGTAGTAACAATAGCAGTAACAATAGGATTCGAGTGCGGTAGGCATAGGGATGGATGGACGGGCGTTGCATGGACAAGACAATTCACATAGCAATCAGAACATAGGGCAATTACAGATAAATAAGATAAAGCATCCAAGTACTAGACAATCCTAGGCATGTGTTCCATATATAGTCATACGTGCTCGCAATGAGAACTTGCACAACATCTTTTGTCCTGCCAGCCCATTTGCAGCAGGGCCTCAAGGGAACTACTGGCAATTAAGGTGCTCCTTTTAATAGAGCACCGGAGCAAAGCATTAACACTCCATGAACGCATGTGATCCTCACATAAAAGCCTTTCCCTCCGGTTATCCCGATTTCTGTCACTTCGGGGCCATTGGTTCTGGACAACAACGTGTGTATACAACTTGTAGATAAGACCATAAACAATACTATCATAATGAATCAATAATATGTTCAGATCTGAAATCATGGCACTCGGGCCCTAGTGACAAGCATTAAGCACAACAAGTCGCAACAAAGTGATAAAGCACTAATAAAAGATACTATGCACCATGCCCTAACAATCTGATGCCATTACATGAACGATCTCATCCAATCCCTACCACCCCCATAGCCTACAGCGGGGGATTACTCACTCATAGATGGGGGAAACATGGATGGTCGATGGAGAAGCGATGGTGATGATGATGGCGATGATCTCCTCCAATTCCCCGTCCCGGTAGGGTGCTAGAACGGAGTTTCTGGTGCTGTTTCGTGGAATCTAGTGGTGGCGGCAGAGCGGAACTCCTTCTAGAAAAATGTCGAACCCCCAGGAGTTTTTAGGTCAGAAGGCTTCTTATAGGCGAAGAGGGAGACCGAGGGGGTGCCTGGGGGGCCCACACCACCCCTTGGCGCGGCCTGGCCTGGCCCGCCCCACCAGGTGGTGTGGCCACCCCCTGGCTCTTCTCCGTCTCATATTCTGGCTCCTGGAGTCTTCGGGTGAAATATGATTTTCTGCATATTTTCCGGGATTTTTCCTGATAGTTGATTTTCTGCACAAAACGTAGACACCAAGGCAATTATGCTGAAAACAGCGTCAGTATCCAAATCACACAAGTTTAGAGTTGAAACAATAGCAGTTTGTAGATTGTTTTGCGGAAAACAAAGGATTAAACGTATCGAATGGAAATAAGTAAAAGTTTGTAGAAAGTAAACACAAAGCAGTAACAGTTTGTAGATTGTATGTAAAGAAAAAGGACCGGGATCCATAGTTCACTAGAGGTGGCTCTCCTTAAGATCGATAACATGCTGGGTGAACAAATTACAGCGGGGCAATTGACAAACATCGACAAAGCAATACATGCATATACTAATCATCTTGACTCCTTTGGAACTTGATTAGGCATTACAACATTATACATAGACCGCCATCCAACTACATCTATGACTAATAATCCACCTTCAGGTTATCATCCGAGCCCCCTCCAGTATTAAGTTGCAAGCAACAAATTATTGCTTTACTAATTGCGTGTAATGTAAACAATACGATTGTTCTATGAACAAAGGATTGTTGTTTTCTCCCTAGTAGCAATAGCACATCTAGTACCTTAGAGATTTCTGTCACTTCCCCAGATTACCAGAGGCATGAACACACTATCGAGCATAAATACTAACTCTTAGAGTTGCTAGCATCTACTTGGCCAAGATAGCTACTAACAACGGAAAGCATGCAAGATCACAGATAACAAAGACGTGATAGAATCAATAATCAATCTGAAGTAGCATCTCAATATCCTTCGGATCCCCGCAAACACAACATGCAGAATTACAAATAGATGATCTTAATCATGAACGGAGCTCACAAGATCTAGACATGGAAGCACAAAGGAGGAGAACTAGCCATCTAGCTACTACATGGATCCGTAGTCCAAGGATGAACTACTCACATATCACACCGGAGGCTTGCGTGGTGATGAAGAATCCCTCTAGTGTGAATTCCCCTCTCCGGCAGGGTGCTAGGAAGAGCTTCAGATCCCTCCCGGTCTAGGGATGGAGATGACGACGGCTATAGACTCTTTCGTGGATTTTTGATCGGGCACTTAGGGTTTTCGTCCCGAGAGCATCTTATAGGCGGAAGGGGAGGCCGAGGGGGTGCTGGGGTCGGCCAGACCACCCCCTGGCGCGGGCCAGGCCTAGCCGCGCGGCCAGGTGGTGTGGCCGGCCCCTAGCCCTTCTCCGTCTCGTATTCTGGCATCTGATGACTTCCGAAAAAATAGGAACTTTGGCTTTTGTCCCGTCCAATTCCGAGAATATTCATTTTCTGACTTTCCTGGAACAAAAAACAGCAGAAAACAGGCAGCTGGCACTGTTGCTCTTGTTAATTGGTTAGTCCAAGAAATGATATGAAAAGTACTCCAAAGTGTGGACATAACACAAGAAAGTGCATAAAACCAAGCATGGAACATCAAAATTATAGATACATTTGCAATGTATCAACATCCCCAAGCTTAACTCCTACTCGTCCTCAAGTAGGTAAGTGATAAAAAGAAAGAATAATTTTTGAGGTGACATGCACCATCAAAGACTTGATCAAAGTATTTGTAAAACATTCAAAGCTGGGATCATAGTACTTCAATCATAACATGAAAGACAAAGTTCTAGCAATAATACAAAGAAACTATGATGCAACATGAAAAGGCACAAACAAAAGATTCATGAATAACAATGCTTTGCAAGACATTTGTTTGTTTCACATAAAGAAAACATAGCATAATAGTATTCAGCTTGTCCCTCAATAGAGTAGCAAACATAAATGCATAGGACACCTTCAAAGTTCATAAGAGTGACTAGATACAAATAGTTTAAAACAAGCAATATCAAGTTATGCATCAATCAACTAGTCTTGGGACAATGCACATAGAACTAAGAATGGACACTATGCTCTCAAAGTATGTGCATAAAGATAGAAGGTGGAGACTCAATATAATGGTGGAAGAAAGGCCTTTTTATAAAAGGAAGTAGGGATTCAAGTCTCATAAAGAGCTTCCAAAAATTATGGTACTTATAGATTTCAGCTCTCATTGCCCCTATCATAAGCATCTTGAAGTGATTAAGGTTAAAGTGAACAAGCTATGGTGTACATGCTTGACGAAGTATAAGTTAGAAATCTCATGTCCCTTGTATACGAGGGCAGCTCCTCATGCTACTCAAGTTTAGTCACCGGTAAGTTCTTGTCATTGTAAGTACATGTGTATCATAGAGAACCTCCAACGGGGTACCCCTTGCCCGATGATACGAAAGAATCCCCATATCAAAATGACAAGGCAAGGAGACAACGAGCATCTCAGCAATCTTCTTATTTACCATGGGAATATGGTGCTTTTTTCTCTCTTTCCTCTTTTCATAATCTCTTTTTTTTCTCTTATCTCTTTTTTCTCAATATAGGACTCTTTTTTATAAGAAGAATGCTTCATAGACAGCTCATTATGGTTACGCTGTAGGTTTCCACCATGTCAGCATGGATTAGACCGGCGGCCCAGGCGTTTCTCCAACACATATACATAACTCCATGGACTTACAAGCTCCCCTTTCATTTCACACCGACGACATCCATATACAAAAGAGCATGATATCAACTAGGTACAAGTACCAAGTGCAATGTTGAAAGCGTTCCCCATGAAAGCATGGTTCTGCTAATTCCCAACAAATAAGTGCAAGCATATACAACATAGACGACACAATGGTTCAAGTTTATTAAGGGCAAGAAAAGTAAAGTGTGCCATCAAGTTCGTGAGAGCTTTAATCATTAGTTTTCTCATAACAAGTTTAATTTGGAAGGTAAACAAAAGCATGAATATACTTGGAATAGCATAAGCTAGTAGCTAGGTATGGTGGACTCTTTGGAATAACTTGGTTTAGGGAGTTGGATGCATGAGTGGAACTCATACTTGGTTGTGGAGGCTAGCAAAAGACTGGGAGCGACAAACTAAGAGAGCAATAATGGCCATAATCATGCAAAGCGACAAAACATCATTGATCAAAGCATAAAGTGATACTACAAGTTGAAAACTAAAGGATCATAAAGGCTATGGTGACTTGAGACAGTCATAACATGGTGTGAGCATGCGCCAAGTCAACCCAAATAAAGCATCAAAGGAGAATACCACAATACTATGCTTTAATATGCTAAAACAACGCATGATTCATCCCAGGCACATTAGGCAATCTCAATTTTTTATAACATGTCATGCTACAGCAAAGAATACTAAGCATAAAGCCAAAACAATATCAAGCATGGCATGACAAAGCATATGCCACAGTCAAAAACAAGCTCTCTTTACCACTTAAACATGATCTTTCCTACTCTTTTCCAAACCAAACCAAGCTATTTGAAAACCAATGTATAAAAGAGAGGGTCCAACCAATTTATTCAGAAAACTAAGAAAACTAAGCAAACAAAAAACCAAAACAAAAACGAAAAAAAGACGCTCCAAAAACAACACAACTGTGCATGAAACAATAAAAATGAAGCGTTTGGAAGAAACCTGGGATTTTTATTGATGAAGAAGGGGATGCCTTGGGAATCCCCAAGCTTTGACGCTTGTACTTCTTGGATATTTCTTGGGGTGACACGCGTGGCATCCCCAAGCTTGAGCTTTAGTCTGTCCTTCATCTCATTACTCATTCCTTCCATACACCTGAAATTTTTCCTTCATACAAAACTTCACACAATCTTTATTAGCAACATTAGTGTACTCAAGATAAATAAGTCTTAAGGTTCAGTTCCAACACCAAATAAACTTCCATTATAAAATTAGCTACTGTAGCACTTCCCTCAAAAAGCTCAATTCCCCAAAAGAACTCAAAAAGGAACCAACAAAAAGCAAATGCAAAAAATGGCAGAAATCTGACAAAACAGACCAGCAGGTAAAGAAGAATTTTTTCAAAGACCTTATGTTGCTCAAATCAAAATGTGTTGAACTAATGAAAGTTAGATAACAACCTGGGGCAGAAGCACAAAAATTCACGCCTCAAAAAGACGTACAGAGATTTTACACGAATATTTACGGTAAAGCACAGAAATCTGTTTTGGGACATCAACTTTCCCAATCATTATTTCTCTCTCATTAGAGGTTACTCTTGGCACAAAAAGAAAATAAAAAGGATAAGGAGCGGTTATTACAGAGGTAAGAACTTCCAAGACTCATCTAAAACTTTTGGGTTATCTCCCAATAAGTACTTTTTTTAACGCCTTTAAGTTAGGCATAAGAAGCAAGAAAAAGAATCAAGTGTTCTCAAATGAAGAAGCATTAAGACCAAATTTTGTTTTCATAGGAGAAGCAAAATAAGTATTCTCTCTATTCTTAGGGAAGTTTTCTATACCTTTCTTGAGTGGGAGTTATTTAATGGTGCCTTCTTTCATATCAATAATGGCACCAACAGTTCTAAGAAAAGGTCTTCCCAAAGTAATAGGACAAGAAGCATTGCATTCAACATCCAAAACATAGAAATCAACGGGGACATAGGCATTGTTAACCATAATAAGAACATCATTAAGACTTCCCATGAGTTTCTTTTTAGCATTATCATCAAGTGGGACATTCAAATAACAATCTTCAAGAGGAGGCAAATCAAGCATATCATAAATCCTTCTAGGCATAATAGAAACACTACTATCAACATCACATAAACCTTTGAAATCAAAGTCATTCACTTTCATATTAATGATGGGTTCCCAACCATCTTCTTGTTTTATAGGAATAGAAGCTTTATGTTTCATATTTTCTTCTTTAATCTTTATGAGAGCATCAGTAATGTCTTTTGTAAAGGCCATGTTCATAGCACTAGCATTAGGACTTTTAGCAAGCTTTTCTAGGAACTTAATAACTTCAGAGATGTTGCAACCATCAAGATCAAAATCATAATTATCATTTAAAGTAGTATAACTATTTCTAGCCTCAACACTAGTGGTAGTAATAGTAGAAACACTAATGTTTCTAGCAATTTCATCTTCTCTTTCCCACTTTGCATGTAATTCAGCTAATAGTCTAACATTTTCATCAATTCTTACTTGTATAGCATTAGTAGCTGCAAAGGGATTATCATTAGTTTCAGGTTTGGCAGCCATTTTATTCAAAGAAGATTGAGCTTCAGCCAAAGATGCTATATTCCTTTTAGCATTAGAGAGTTTTTCCTCAATAGTTTTATTGAAAGCAGTTTGCTTACTAATAAAGTCTTTAAGCATAACTTCAAGTTCAGAGGGAGCACACCTATTATTGTTGTAGGAACTTCCATAAGCATTACCATTGTTGGGACAATATGGCTTATAATTTTTGTTACCAAAATTGTTCCTATAAGCATTATTACCAAAATTGTTATTTCTTATGAAGTTCACATCAACTTGCTCTTCTTGAGCAACCAAAGAGGCTAAAGGAACATTATTTGGATCAATATGGGCTTTCCCATTCACAAGCATAGACATAATAATATCAATCTGATCACTCAAGGAGGAAGTTTCCTCAACAGAATTTACCTTCCTACCTTGTGGAGCTCTCTCAGTATGCCATTCAGAATAATTAACCATCATATTGTCCAGAAGTTTTGTTGCAGCACCCAAAGTGATGGTCATAAAGGTACCTCTAGCAGCAAAGTCCAATAGGTTCCTTGAAGAATAGTTCAATCCTGCATAAAAAGTTTGGATGATCATCCAAGCAGTCAGTCCATGAGTGGGACAATTCTTAACGAAAGATTTCATTCTTTCCCAAGCGTGAGCAACATGCTCATTATCAGATTGTTTAAACTTCATTATTTCACTTCTCATAGATATAATCTTAGCAGGAGGATACTATTTTCCAATGAAAGCATCTTTGCACTTAGTCCAAGAATCAATACTATTCTTAGTTAAGGAATTCAACCATTCTTTAGCTTTTCCTCTCAAACAAAAAGGAAACAATTTCAGCTTAATAATATCACCATCTACATCCATATGCTTTTGCATCTCACAAAGTTATTTAGATGGGCAGCAGCATCTTCATTACCAATACCAAAAAATTGTTCTCTCATAACAAGATTGAGTAAAGCAGGTTTTATCTCAAAGAAAGTATCTTCAGGCACAGGTGGAGCAATAGGTGTGCTCATAAAATCATTGTTGTTGGTGCTAGTGAAGTCACACAACTTAGTGTTTTCAAGAGTAGTCATTTTTTTGTGTTTTCAAATAAGAAAGCAAACTAGTAAAACTATTTTTTGTGTGTTTTTGATAAAGAAACAAGCAAACAAAGCAAAAAGAAACTAAGAAAAACAAAAATAACAAAGTAAAGATATTGGTTATGAGGGACTCCCCTTGTGAAGATGTCCTTGACTCCCCAGCAACGGCGATAGAAAAATGCTTGATGGCTCAGTGTTGGCGCCAGAAAAATACTGGTGCGGTGTTGATGTAGAGCTTGTTGGGAACCCCAAGAGGAAGGTATGATGAGCACAGTAGCAAGTTTCCCTCAGTTATGAAACCAAGGTTTAATCGAACCAGCAGGAGCAAGGAAACACCCCAAAGGTGTTGCTAGCTAAGCCTTGGCAGGGCGCACTACCGGTGCTAGTAGCAATGTGGAGACCTGCACAACACAACCACAGAACTTTGTCCCCAACTTGCGATGAGGTTGTCAATCTCATCGTGTTTTGCGGAAAACAAAGGATTAAACGTATCGAATGGAAATAAGTAAAAGTTTGTAGAAAGTAAACACAAAGCAGTAACAGTTTGTAGATTGTATGTAAAGAAAAAGGACCGGGATCCATAGTTCACTAGAGGTGGCTCTCCTTAAGATAGATAACATGCTGGGAGAACAAATTATAGCGGGGCAATTGACAAACATCGAGAAAGCAATACATGCATATACTAATCATCTTGACTCCTTTGGAACTTGATTGGGAATTACAACATTATACATAAACCGCCATCCAACTGCATCTATGCCTAATAATCCACTTTCAGGTTATCATCCGAACCCCCTCCAGTATTAAGTTGTAAGCAACAAATTATTGCTTTATGAATTGCGTGTAATATAAACAATACGATTGTTGTATGAACAAAGGATTGTTGTTTTCTCCCTAGTAGCAACAGCACATCTAGTACCTTAGAGATTTCTGTCACTTCCCCAGATTACCAGAGGCATGAACCCACTATCGAGCATAAATACTAACTCTTGGAGTTGCTAGCATCTACTTGGCCAAGATAGCTACTAACAACGGAAAGCATGCAAGATCACAAATAACAAAGACATGATAGAATCAATAATTAATCTGAAATAGCATCTCAATATCCATCGGATCCCCGCAAACAAAACATGCAGAATTACAAATAGATGATCTTGATCATGAACAGAGCTCACAATCTAGACATGAAAGCACAAAGGAGGAGAACCAGCCATCTAGCTACTACATGGATCCGTAGTCCAAGGATGAACTACGAAGGACATGTCCGGAGTAGCATCATGAGTGGTGATACGGAAACATTGGATTTCCAAGAGTTCATACTACATTTCAGGAACGTAAAGGTTGAACCAATCACCGGTGAGGTCATCGATGACAAAGGTATATATTTGATATACAATTTTATAAATGTTATAATCTTGCAAACACATTTGCAGTGTGAAGTATATTTGATACTTGTTCTGTTTTATTGAAAACATGTCCTTCTGCATGAAAGGTGCTTGCTGGAGAGGAGGTGACTTTGTGTGTTGATGGCGAGCATGATGATGATGGTCGATGAGACTTTCCCTCGACATTTATCATTTAGTTTATATTTTGGATAGTTATTGTAATCAAAAGATTGTGAGCCTCTTTAGTTTGTCTCACACTTTGTGAGACGGTTATTCATATGAGTTTGTGACAAACAGTTGTTCCACTTTTATGAATGATTTGTACTCGTGTTCATATCTTGTTTGATTATGTGTGAATTATCCTTGTTGTTTGAAACTAATTGATAATGTATGAACATTTGTAAAATATTGAAATGCCTTGAAAAATACCCAACTTAATGATATTTCATTAATGAATGAAACCATTGTTTAAATTCAAAGTTATATTGATAATATGTGAAAGATATTTGATTTCTTATCACATATAAATCATGCCAAAGTTTGGAAAAAATAACTTGAACACCGTGTATTACTTGAATACAAAGTGTTTTTAATGAATTGTTAAAAGTAAATATATATTCGATGTATTGTGTTTTAACGAAAATGGTAATTATCATTACATGATTGTTTAAATGTGTAAATAAGTTTACCAAAGGAAACATGAGTATGAAATTATTTGATATGATCAAATTGTTTCATCAAACAAAGGGTATAAATATAAAAGAGAATCTAATTACTATGATTTGATCAATAGTAATGAAATTCAACTTTATAAGAATGGCATAAAAGAAATTGTGGAATGCAAAGCATTTTGAAATGTCAAAATGCAAAGCATCACAATATGATATTAGATATCAAAACGGGTTAATAGATGGCACCAAATAAATCGTTGTAGTGTAGATGTAGAGACCATTAGTTAGAAATAGATAGCACTAAATTAGAATGTAGTGAACCATTTGAATTCGTGAAAGCGACTCCATATCTAGTATTCATTGGAAACTTTGAATACGAAATAGCGAATAAGTCCTCGTAAAGTATTCATTGGAAACTTTGAATACGAAATCCATAGCTGAAACCAAAAAGGAAGCAAAACTAGTATTTCTTGGATTTTGGTGCATTCTTGAGGAAGTTCACATTCAGTGAGACTTCTCAATTATGAAGCAAATGGAAGATAGTGAAAACACAATGAGGATTCAAATCCGTGCATTAGAGTGTTGAGAAGCGCAACGGACAACATTCTTGAACGATTCTCTTCACAAAGGAAATAATCAATGATAATGATCATTGTGTTTTCCCCACTGGTGTTTTCACCACATGAAGTAGGATTCAAAATGTAACCCATATCTTGTATGGAGACATTTGTGAATCATTTGTCATGATTCTTGGAATATGACATACCTACAAACTACTATTGAAATAATGGTAAACTAGAATTATGAGAAATCCTAAAAGCAAAATTCCCTTGAGATTAGAAAGCAATTTGTTGTTGAATCTTACAAGTAAAAGGGGTTACTTGAATTTTCCCAAATGACTGCAAAGCAATAGTCGAAAAGGGGGTAAATGACAAAATCACAATTTGTCAAGTATTGGACAAATTCGAATGAATTTGATTCAAGTGTGCTAAATGTCTACTGGATTTAAAACTAGTAATAGTACTAGTATCTCATAGTAAATCTCCAAGTTTGATATTTGATCAAAAGATTTGAAATTGTTCAAAATAGTGAGTAGATATGCAATTTCTATAAAATTGAGTGGGAGCTATGAAAGTCTTCCTAAAACAATATGTGAATGACATATTTTTGAGTGGGAGCAATATAAGACTCAAACCCAAATATGTTAGGAACATATTTTGAGTGGGAGCTTATAGAGTGATTCTTAACTGTGTTAAGAATAAAAGCGCAAGTACCAATAAATAATGATTTATAAAGTGTAGAAGTTGATAATAAGTGTATTATGATATCAGAATAGAAGTTAATTAAGGAACTGGTCCTTAATCACTCAAATTAGGAATAGTATTAAGTTGAACATCAATGGTTGAAAGAAAGGATGATCATCATCCACTATGTTGAGACATGGGTTCTATCTAAGAAAACCATGATGATAACTTAACATAATATGTGATCCAATAAGGAACGTTTAAAAGTGATTAAGTTTGACTCACAGAACGTTGAGCTAAGTTTATCCACAGTGTCGAATAGAGAACTGCATACATATTTTCCATAAAGGATGACATATCTTAAAGCATAAATGGTTATGTTATAAGGGAATATGTTGGAAACTCCTGTAATACCTATTAGAGTCAAGTAGGAAGCGAGGTGAACAAAGACATCGAAAGTTCCACAGAGTGCACTAGTGTTTCGATGAATACATTTATAATAATAGATAAGGGTACCATCTAAAGTGTTGTATAATGTTATGGCGGGGCTAGTTCGCTTTTAACATAGAATGATGTGTCCCAGGGCATAGTGCCCATGAGAAAGCCCTCGAGGTTGATCTAACATCATTGTAGGCTCCTGGAATCAGGCCTCGTTCTGCTGCCATAACGATGATGCATACACACAGATGTTATCATGTGATGATAAAGTATTAATGTCAATCAAGCTAACATTAGTAAGTTTCAAAGGATTCGGGACTGTAAAGTACAGGCCCGAGACTCAACCTCTTCCATGAGCAAGCATGTTCAAGGTACCGGTAATATGGTGCCAATGATTGAGAACAAATGCAGCTAGTTTATTTGTACTCTAGTGCAAGTGGGAGACTGTTGGAAATATGCCCTAGAGACAAATAGTTATAAGGACTATTATCATATTTCACATAGTTTATGATTAAGTTTTATATCATGCTATAACTGTATTGAGTGGAAACATCAATACACGTGTGATATATAAACAACGAGGGGTTCTCAGTGAAAGTCTAGTCACTGGTTCATTGGTCAACGGATGATCATGTTTCCTGATCATGTGGCATTTATGCTAGTTGGAAATGGAGTCATCTCATTCTAAGAATGATATGATGAACCAATACCCAACCTAAACATCGTGACCCGATCATGTCATGAAGTTCAAGTTACGATGATTAGAAATGGATCCTCATAGACTATTCCTTAGACCGTGAGGCTATATCAATCACTGTCTCCCGAGAGTGCTTAGATAGCATGAAGCGCCACTTGGTAATACAGTGGTTATAAAGGTGTGTTCAAGTACTCGGGGGAAATGTAGAGGCTATATATGTCAATAGCGGGATTTGTCCATCCATGTCACAAGAAGATACTCAAGGGCCCACTCAGAGAGGTTATATCCAATAGCTGCGCAGCGTGTGATTTGATCACAGGGATATCACTTGTCGGAACGAGTGAAGTAGCATTGTTGGTAACGAGATTGAACATGACATGGTGATGTCATTGATGAGATCATGGGCAATGCAAGTATCGAGATACAAAGGGAATAAGACACGACTGTCCCGGTTCAAACGACGAAAGATCTTCGTGGAACGCACAGGAGTCACATGGCCATCCAGGTCCCTCTGTCGATCATTGGTGCGAGAGTGTCCCGACCATGTCTGGAGTGTTCCCGAACCGTGGGGTATCATGCTTAAGGGCTTGATGATGCTTAGAAAGTGTTTATAGGATCGGAAGGATCGCCGAAGAATAGTAAAGAGAAAACCGGAAGGGTTTCGGTAAGTCCAGAGGATGTGCGGAGTGGAGGTGGAAGTGTTCCATAGCCGCGTAGGTTGAATAATATGTGAATGAATGTTAAATAATGATTTAATCATTTATTCATAATTATTTAATAAAGAGGAAATCAATTTAAATGGTCAAAGGCTTAATGGGCCAATTTCCGGAGGGAGAGGGCCCATTAGGGAAAGGAGAGAGGGAGAAGGAGCAGGGGGGTTGGCCGGCTGGGCCAAGCCCCCCTGCGTGGGGCCCACTAGGGCTGTCCGGCGGCCTCCCCTCCCCCTCCTCTCCTTTAGTCCCACCCCAGGACTTTGAGGGAGGTAGTACCTCCCCTCCCCCTATATATAGTGGGGGTATTTGGCCAGATAAATACACACAATAATCAATAAAGGTCTTCTCACTTTTGGGAGGACCTCCAGTTGATATTCTCTCTGTCTCTCTCTCGTGACCGTGGTCCCAAGTCTGGACTGCACGAACGAGAGACATCTTCACCGCGGAGCGCCGTCGCGCTGCGGGATTCAGATCCAGGAGCTCTACTTCCGCAACTGCTGCTGGATCGGGGAAGCGGGAGTCATCGTCAGGCACCAGACGTGTGTAACTTCCCGCGAGGTGTCGCACTCGAGGCACTCAAGTCGTTGGAGCCACAGGAGCGCAATGACTTCATCACGACCTTGAGATCGGCTTTAGCTCGTCTACAACAACCATGCTCTCCTGAGCGTTGACAAAGCTTTTCGGTCTTCAAGGGTAAGTTCGTGAAAAGCCCCTCCCGTTACTGTATTACAAATAGATAGGTCCTGGCAGCATCAGGGGTTTAGGGGCATAGGGTAAAAATTTATTGTTTTCATACATGGAACCCCTACAAAATCCACTTGTGTGTGTGTTATCATCTGATTCCATGTTGTCCAGGGAAAGAACAGATGCAATGCCACTAGTGGATCAGTGTGTGAAAACTTGGTCACAGAGACCAAAAACACATGGGAAAGCAGCTTCCATGTTGCATGCTGCACCAATGTGGCAGAAGTTGCATCACAGAATCCACTTAAGTGTGTGTTGTCATGTGGATCCATGTTTTCTAGGGAAAGAACACATCCAATGCCACTAGTGGATCAGTGTGTAAAACATTGGTCACAAAGACCAAAAACACATAGGAAAGCCGCTTCGACATTGCATGTTGCACCAATGTGGCAGAATTTGCATCACAGAATCCACTGGAGTGTCTGTTGTCATGTGGATTCATTTGGTTTATGGAAAGAATGCATGCAATGACACTAGGTGATCGGTGTGATCTAGGAAAGAACACATGCAAGTGTGTCAAACCATGGTGACATAGACCAAACACACATAGGAAAGTAGCTTACATGTTGCATGTTGCTCTAGTGTGGCAGAAGTTGCATCACATAATCCACTAGAGTGTGTGTTGTCATGTGGATCAGTGTGGTTTAGAAAAAGAACACGTGCTATTCCACTAGTGGATAATTGTGGTCTAGGAAAAGAACACATGCAATGACACTAGTGGATTAGTGTGTGAAACCTTGGTCACAGAGACCAAAAACAGATAGGAAAGCAGCTTCCACATTGTATGTTGCACCAGTGTGGCAGAAGTTGCATCACATAATCCGTTAGAGTGTGTGTTGTCATGTGGATTAGTGTGGTTTTGGAAAAGAACACATGCAATGACACTAGTGGATCCGTGTGTCATTGCACGTCCATTCGATCGGGGTGCGTCCAATGGTGGTCGTTAGATCGCGTCTTCTAGAAGGCCCGCCCCCGTGAAGAACTTGTTCTCTGACCCGATTGTTACAGACCGTTCGATTGGGGCACGTGGATGATTAAGATGGTTCTTCGTAAGAGCGATATGTGAGTAGGCTATTCTGCGACATGATTGGCCGTGCTTACTTTTCACTTATATTATTTTTATTTCCACCGCCCTTTAGCCTACTTGTAATATCTTAGAGCTCGTGAGTGAGCACGTGTCCTCCACACATCAGCATGCCTGGACGACACCACTGGCTTCCGTGCGCCATGCCCGGACGACAGCCGCTGATTTTCGGGTCGCTACCATCATGGTAAGAAATCATTTTACAAGTGTTTGAATCTATCTTACATATTTCTGCTATTCGCTGATCTAACTATGGATCTTTTATCTGATTTCTCGATGAACTTCAGATGTGGGAGCTTCCGAAGGAGGAGGGTGAGCTGCTGCAGCCCAAGAATCTGGAGATCATCGTGTGCAACCTTACAGCGACGTTCTCGCTCGTGTGCTCCCACCCAGGATGCTTTCTCTATTACTCCTACTACGAGCTCCCGCTCCACGATCTCGCGTGCCCGCACGGCGTGTTCTCCTGCATGGAGCAAGGCTGCAACTACACCGGCCTGCTGGCAGAGCTCATCATCCACCTTGCAGATTAGCACTTGATCGAAGTGATTAGGATCTCGTACGGCCACATCAAACTTATCTAAGAGCAGGTGTCATTCCCTGACTCGGCATGCTGCCTATTAATTTTGGAGGGAGAGGACGGTTCTGATTTCGTCCTAACCATCACCGCCAGCGTTCCGGGAACCAGAGCTGGGCCCACCATAGTGTGTGCGGTATGCGTCAAGTCGGTATCGACCGTCTAGCCCATGTACACAATGCGCATGTGGGCAAACACCCAGCCTCCATCGTCTGATAACATGCTTGTGCTAGCTGAGAGGTGGAGTATGTGGACCCGAGGTCGATCCTATGTGTGTCATCTCAGTACTTGTCCATGCCGAACCGTATAGGCATATGAATTTCTACATTTGTATCGAGAAGACCGACATAGAGTTGTAGTACTTATGTTGTCGTTAAGTGTTATACTTAAGCGATGCTTCTCTAGTGTGGAGAGCATACGTGTTGTGCGAATGTATCCCAGTTATAGTTTTTTAGTACTCCTTATAACTCGACGAGTTTACATATCCAACGGATAAGTAATAGGTCACATGCAATGACACTAGTGGATCAGTTTGTCAAACCTTGGTCATAGAGACCAAAACAAATAGGAAAGCAGCTTCCATGTTGCATGTTGCACCAATGTGGCAGAAGTTGCATCACAGAATCCACTAGACTGTGTGTTGTCATGTGGATCAATGTGGTCTAGGAAAATAACACATGCAATGACACTAGTGGATTAGTGTGTCAAACCTTGGTCACAGAGACCAAAAACAGATAGGAAAGCAGCTTCCACATTGCATGTTGCACCAGTGTGGCAGAAGTGGCATCACAGAATCCACTGGAGTGTGTGTTGTCATATGGATACATGTTGTCTTGGGAAAGAACACATGCAATGCCACTGGTGGATCAGTGTGTCAAAACTTGGTCACAAAGACGAAAAACACATAGGAAAGCAGCTTCCATGTTGCATGTTGCACCAGTGTGGCAGAAGTTGCATCACAGAATCCAATGGAGCGTGCATTGTCATGTGGATCCATTTGTCTAGGAAAAGAACAGATGCAATGACACTAATGGATTAGTGTGTCAAACCTTGGTCACAGAGACCAAAACAGATAGGAAAGCAGCTTCCATGTTGCATGTTACACCAGTGTGGCTGAAGTTGCTTCACAGAATCCACTGGAGTGTGTGTTGTCATGTGGATCCATGTGGTCTAGGAAAATAATACGTGCAATGGAATTAGTGGATCAATGTGTCAAACCTTGGTCACCAAGACAAAAATACGTAGGAAAGCAGCTTCCACATTGCATGTTGCACCAGTGTGGCAGAAGTTGCATCATAGAATCCACTGGAGTGTGTGTTGTCATTTTGATACATTTGGTTTAGGGAAAGAACACTTTCCATGGCACTAGGTGATCAGTGTGGTCTAGGAAAAGAACACATGCAATGGCACTAGTGGATCAGTGTGTCAAACCATGATGACACAGACCAAAAACAAATAGGAAAGTAGCTTCCATGTTGCATGTTGCATGTTGCACTAGTGTGGTAGAAGTTGCATCACAGAATCCACTTGAGTGTGTGTTGTCATGTGGACCAGTGTGGTTTAGGAAAAGAACGCATGCAATGCCACTAGTGGATCAATGCGGTCTAGGAAAAAAACACAAGCAATGACACTAGTGGATTAGTGTGTCAAACCTTGGTCATAGAGACCAGAAACAGATAGGAAAGCAGCTTGCACATTGCATGTTGCACCAGTGTGGCAGAAATTGCATCACAAAATCCACTGGAGTGTGTGTTGTCATGTGGATCCATGTTGTCTAGGAAAAGAACACATGCGATGCCACTAGTGGGTCCATGTGGTGTAGGAAAAGAATACATGGAATGACACTAGTGGATCAGTGTGTCAAACCTTGGTTAGAGAGACCAAAACAGATAGGAAAGCAGCTTCCATGTTGCATGTTCCACTAGTGTGGCAGAAGTTGCATCACAGAATCCGCTGGAGTGTGTGTTGTCATGTGGATCCATGTTGTCTAGGGAAAGAACACATGTAATGCCACTAGTGGATCAGTTTGTCAAACCTTGGTCACAGAGACCAAAAACACATAGGAAAGCAGATTCGATGTTGCATGTTGCACCTGTGTGGGATAAGTTGCATCGTAGAATCAACTGGAGTGTGTGTTGTCATGTGGATACATTTGGTTTAGGGAAATAACTTATGCAATGGCACTAGGTGATCAGTGTGGTCTAGGAAAAGAACACATGCAATGCCACTAGTGGATCAGTGTGTCAAACCAGGGTGACATGATGACTGCAAGTGCACATATCGTTTGTACCTAGTTTCGAAATAAAGATATCGATCCCACCGGGAGCAGTAGGAGAAAGACTAAAATGCTTTTAACTAAAACTGAACGAAGTACTTAAGGAATAATTTTGAGATGCAAGAAAAGTAGAATTATTTTTGGGTTTTTGATTGAATGAAGCAATTAAAGTAAAGTAAAACTTAATGCAGAAAGTAAGAATTGCGTGTGTAAAAGAGCTTGGAACTACAATAGGGAAAAGGCGTTCTCAGGGAGTGGTGGACACACCGCTAGCAATTTAGACTAAGCAATCAAGATTATTATAACAAATATTCTCATGGTACGTATTTATGTGGGAAGAGCTCCATATATGGACAAATAGGCAGCAACCACTCCTCACATCATCCTTGATAACCACAACTAATAGATAAACGACATCAATCGTATTATCCCGCTATTAAGGGATTTCTCCCGTGGTATGAGCATGGCTTTATGAGTTCTCCTTGTTTCCCCAAGTTAGTACGTAAGGAATGGTAACAGCTTTGTAGTCACAGTAAGTGCTATCATTCCTCCGTCTACCAACAAGTAATCCCCTTCATCGTGTCCCCATAAGAGGAAAATATTAAGGAGGTGCACAACTTCCAACATCAAGATGAAGACAATTAACACATACACATAATGATGTATAATATAATAATCTCTATCTTATCGCAATCATATGCTAGGGTTTCTCCATCTCCCCAAGAACTAATGATCTACTCAGACATGGAGGCAATCAACATCATGGCAATGGTAATGGAAACAATTGTAAACGACTAGTTCTTGTATAAATCCACAACGAGTACGGGAATTACATGAAGATCTAGATGGGGTGAAGATGGGATGGATGGAGATGATGGTAGTGCATCGGTTGATGAAGATGAAGATCGATGCCTTAGCCTCCCGGATCTACGCATGGTAAAGATGGATCCCTTGGGTAAGTTCCACCTCCGGATTCCTTTCGGAGGTGAGCTTTTTGGCGATTTCTGGGTGTTTTGTATGTCGTCTCCCTGATGTAGTTGCACGGGGTGAAACTATTTGAGGAGGAGGTGGCGGCGCCAACTATACGGCGGGAACAATACGGACGGAAAATTAATTCCCGCCGTATAGTTGGTCTTTAAACCTTCTGGATGCCTCGATCGCTTCTGGTTTTCTTCTGGTGTTATTGATATTTCCCAAATAAGCGATTTACGTTGTTTTTGACTACCTTTCTCCCCAATACAACTGCTCCAAGAATTGTGTCCATTGTATCCATCATCTGCCCTGATCCTGGTGAAAATAGACATAAAATGTGCGCGTGAATGCCGTGAAATACCAAGATTCTACCACTATAATGCAAAACAATAATATAAAACCTGATGCAAATATGCACTCATCAATTTCCCCAACCTTAGACTCTTGCTCGTCTCGAGCAAGGCTGGCTTAGTGAATGTGATCCTCATATTCATGAAGCTGAGTTGATAAAATAAATGAGGCAATTGCAGCATGTGTTTATCCTATAAGATACATAGGAATGAATTCATGAATAGTACCTTACTCAAACCATCTGAATAATATTAGCAGGCTTCCACACCTTAGTGATCAACAGTTCAAAAAAATGAATCTCAACATGATGTAAAAGTATTCGGTTCGATCAAATGAGTTAGTGAGGTAGTGCCAAGTGTTTTAGGATTAACATATTCACTTGGGATTCAAAATCTCAAAACGTCTCTTTGTCTTACTACAATATAGTGGTATATGCCTATTTTCTCTTTGCACATTCGCTCTTTTTCTTCCTTTTTTATATATTTGCTCACACTTTTGTTTAAGTGTTGTGCAAAGGAGCTAGCCATACATTCCACTTCATGTAGGAATTCAAAGTTTAACAATCTCAATTACCAAATTCCAATTGTATATGAAGCATCTTTATGACTTGAAGACTCTACCTCAACTTATTCTCACTCTATTTTTGATAGCACTATAAAAAAATCTATTCGAGGTTTCTTTCTCAACTTGACTAATCAAATTATTTTTACTTTTGTAAATCAAAACATGAAGTTGCAACATATCGATTTAAATTATCTTTGTATGTTCCATTAATACCAATGGTGTGGAAGACTCCTATTTCTATCATCAAGTGCAAGAAAATTATACTCAAGCCATTCATATATCCAATAAGACAAGCAAAAACTCAATAATGCTCCATATATGATAATAAACTCAGAATTTCACAAATGGGATCGACTATTCCTTAAGGGAATTCAAATGGTGCAAACTTTATTTCTAAGCTTGAACTAATGCAAAACTAAAATAGTAATATAAAACTTATAAGATAGATAACTCCTTGGTGGTACCTATTCCTCCTCCTAGGTAGGAAGTGTATTGCATTCTTCCCCTATGTTGCAAACTTTAGATATGCTTGCGAGGAAGATGCTGAGCTCGGCCATGTCGTATTGAAGCTTCAAAAATTTCTTCTAGAGGAATTTCTTCTCATCTGTCAACTCAAAAATTGTTTTAATATAGAAACCAACTCTACCATCGATGTCATTGACCTTTTTCTCAAGGTCTTTGCTCATCATCCAGTAGGAGTCAATCCCTTCTCCAATTGTTTCAACACATGCTTTTGAAGATTTTTCCAACTGATAGATCTTATCATGAATCTCATCTTCCCACACCTTTTTAGGCTTAAGAGGCAACGAACCGAGAGGAGGTTTATAATAGGATCCTATGTTGTGACGAGAGGGATTAGCGAGATACTCAGCATTGCTCTTTCGCCGCTCTGCTTGCCTCATCATCTCCATCCTTTGCGGGAACATGTCCTCCTAGTTTGGGAGAGGCTTGATCTCTGGGCTGGACGATGACGATGATCTTTTAGGTTCTACTTCTTCGATCCTATTCACGGGCTTCTCTTCTTTCTTCCTCCAAATCTTGTTGGCATTGAAGGGTTTCATGGCTTTGCTGCATGGATATTGTTAGAAGGGGCTTGTAGAGGGATGGCGAGGATTTTTTCGACGCTGGAGGCTGTAGCTCTGCGAAAACTTAATGGAAAAGGTTAGATGTGATCATCTTTAAAAGGGGAGATCGGAAACCCTAGCCGCAGTTCGTAACGAGCAACTGTACGGGCATGACCCGTATAGGTCCCGCCATATAGTTATTAACCGACTATAGATTTTCCTTCTATGGTGGAACCAACTATACGGCTGGAACTATATGGGCTGGAATTTTTTATTCCCGCTGTATAGTTGGTCGTTAAATCTTCTGTCCTGTGAATAGAATTTTTGGAGACGGGTCGATAACTATATGACGACAACTATACAGCTAGAATTTTTATTCCTGCCGTATAGTTGGCCGTTAAACTTTCAGTACCCTAGAAAAGAATTTTGACAAAGGCATTGATATCTATACGACGGCAACTATATGGTCAGAATTTTTATTCCCACCCTATAGTTGGTCATTAAACTTTCAGTACCTTTTGTAAATGAAAGGGGTGATGTCGAAACAACTATGCGACCACAACTATACGGCCAAAATTTTATTCCCGCCGTATAGTTGGTCGTTAGACCTTCTGGATCCACCAAAAAAATACCTGCTTCTCCAAGAATTCTTTATTAATCTGAAACTGAATCAAATATCAAGTTTTGCCATAAAATGACAGCTTAAATTTTCAACCAACATTAGCATCCCTTGAACAGGATTTTAGCATTATCAATCTTGTTTTTCTTCGCTAGAGCTTTAAATGTTCCTTATTTAACACAATCTCAACTAAAACTTAATTGAAAATTTAAAAACTTACTCAAACCTTTATTCCGCATGGGTTGCCTCCCATGTAGCGCTCTTTTATGGTCAATAGCTTGACCATAGTGTTGCTCATTTTGTCTCAATTCTATCCTTCTTGAAGCTGTCATTCCTTGTATATCTTTGCTTAATCACCTCTTCTAGGGTGATCACATGTATGGTGATTGCACTTATATCTTCTTTTTCTTGATAATGCTTCAAGCATTGCCCCTGGAGCTTCACTACTCCCGATGAATAAGTTTCTTCAACTATATAGGGCCTTCCCACTTTGATCTGAGCTTTCCTAGAAACAACTTAAGACGAGAATTATAGAGCAACACCTTGTCTCTACTTTTAAAGACCTTATTTTCTATTTTTATATCATGCCATCTTTTCACTTTTTCTTTAAACAATCTAGCATTCTAATAAGCCTCACTTCTAAACTCATCTAAAGCATGAATATCTAAACAACGTTTTTCTCCCGCTGCTTTAAGATCATAGTTTAGGTTCTTGATCGCCCAAAAAGATTTGTGTTCCAATTCTAAAGGTAAATGGCATGCCTTACCGTATACCATCTTATAAGGTGTCATACCTATTGGATTTTTAAACACGGTACTGTATGCCCATAGAGTGTCATTTAACTTGTATGACCAATATTTTCTTGATTTGTCGATCGTCTTCTCGAGTATGGTGTTTAATTCTCTATTGGAGAGTTCCACTTGACCACTCGTTTGAGGATGATATGGTGAAGCAACACGGTGAGTTACTCCATATTTGTAGAGTATTTTCCTGAAAGTCCCTTTCATAAAATGAGAATCACTGTTAGTGATTAAAAATCTAGGAACTCCAAACCTGGGGAATATAACATCCTTGATCATCTTCACTGAGGCAACTATTGGAATAGCTTCAACCCATTTAGTAACATAATCGACAACAACAAGAATATGAGTGTAACCATTTGATTCTATAAAAGGCCCCATGTAATCCATTCTCCATACATCAAAGGGTTCGATTATAAGATTATAATTCATTGCCATCTCTTGTATCATACCTATATTACCCCTTCTTTGGCAAGCATCATAGTGTTCTACATACTGTGTGCGTCCTTGAGCAAGGTGAGCCAATAGAATCCGGATTGAAGTACCTTTGCTGCAGTTCGCTTGCCTGCGTGATGTCCTCCATACGGTCTATCATGACAAACTTGCAAATTTGCATTCATTTCAAGGTTAGGAACACACTTCCGAATCATTCCATCAGGTCCATGATGATATAGATACGGATCATCCCAAAAGTAATATTTGAGATCATTAAAGTTGTTTCTCTTGATCTTCTGGTTGTATAGCAATTTGAGAATATCTAGAATAACCATCAAGAAAACAGAAATAAGAATTATTACTAAGTCTTTCTAAAATTTTATCCATAAATGGTATAGGTTTATGATTTTTCCGTGTCTCACAGTTTAGTTTCCTAAAATCAATGCACATGCGATATCCAACAATAGGTTTTATAGGAACTAGCTCACCATCCACATTCATAGCAGCATCAAGACCCCCTTGTCTTGGTATGCAATAAACTGGGCTAACCCACTTACTGTCATAAATAGGATATATTATGCCAGCATCTAATAAGCGTATAACCTCTTTTCTTAATACTTCCTTCATTTTTGGATTAAGCCTTCTTTATGTGTCAACTACAGGTTCAGCATCATCAAGCATGGTAATCTTATGTGTTACAATAGATGGATCTATTCCTTCAATATCACTTGGAGTATATCCAAAGGCTTCACGATGCTTAATCAAGACCGAAATGAGTTTATTTGTTTCATTTTCTGATAGATTTACTAATAATAACAGGACATTTATTTTCATTATCTAAAAACTCATACCTCATATCGTCTAAAAGTTGTTACAATTCAAATGGCGGAGGTTCTTCATCTCCTTTTCTTACTAGATCTTCATAGTCATGTGGATTTTGTGCTTCCGGAACTGAATGAAGGTAATCATCCATGTCTTCTCTCTCCTTATAATCTGGTGCTCCCTCCCAATTAATTAGGATCCTCTCTAATTCATCTTGTGGAGTACTGAAATGAATTGCGGCCAGCTCGGCAATCGTTTTCTCTTCCTTGATATTTTCCACTGCATATAGCCTCTTCTTTAGTTTGGCAAAGTGGAATGTCATTTCCTCTTCTCCAAACATTATTAAAATAGTCTCCTTCTTATTATCAATTTGAGCTTCGGCTATGGAAACAAAAGGCCTGCCGAAAAGAATAGGAAAAAAAGAATCTCGAGGCATATCAACAATATGAAAATCAAGGGGGTACATGAGTGATCCAATAAAGACATAGATTTTTCTGATTAACACCTTCTGGTTTTATATTAGTTTTATAAGAAAATTTAATAGTAGTGTCTACCGGTTCCACATTTGGATTATTTAAATTGTAGTGAAGTTCCTCATAAAGTGATGAAGGCATAATGTTTATAGTGCAAATCGGCTAACAAATTCCGTATAAGAAAGTTTCTCCACAATATATAGGAGTCATAGGTTTAGAAGTTTCGTTACCTCATACCGTACATTCGATGAATTCTAAGGTTTCAAAGTCTAGCATAACCACTTGATTATCCACTGTCCGTGCTTCCATAAGATCCTTCAATATAACATTATTTATATTGGTAGCTTCGAGGTTCTTTTCTGGTTTCTTTAATCTTCTCTTTATTTATTCTTCCTCTTTTTTCTTTTTCTTGATATTCTCTTGAATAGGTGCAGAGGAGAACTCTTCCATTAGCGCAGTTTCTCTTGCACGCTTCTTTTCTTCAAGGGGTTTATGGGGTTCCCATTCTATAGGTACCTGTAAATGCCCTGCATAATTCTCAATAATTTTCTTTATTGAGTAAGAATCAATACCAAGGGTTTTAATCATTGCACAAGTTCTTTCATCTACAAGGAAATCGTTAACACAAGCATATTTAGAAGAACTATTTGTAATGTTCTCCTCATTTTTAAGATTATTTGTTGTCTCCCTCATTTTCATTATTAATTTCTAGGATTCATCATAGGTATAAGATAGAAAACTACCATTAGAAGCGGTGTCTAGGTTCATTATATTTTATTATTAAGCCCTCCATATAAAGTGTGAGTGATTAACCAATCAGGCAAACGATGATCGGGCAATTATCTACATAGCTTTTGTACCTTAGATACCCTTCATACAAACTCTCATCTGGACTATTTTTGAAACTGATAATAATACCTCTCATCCTGTGAGCTTTGCTTTCTAAGTAATATTTTGATAGGAAATTGGTTGTCAATTCTGTCCAAGTCCTTGGTGCTTCTGCACAAAAAGATCTATACCAGTCGCAAACATTATTAGAGAGAGTTTGTCTAAACAACTAGGTTTTAAACATATCAAGGTTGCAGTTGTCGAATATAAAGGAACCAAGAACATCTTCAAAAAATTGCAAGTGTCCATATGGACTCTCTTCATTAGTTCCTGCAAATTTCTTATAGTGCAGTAGTTCAAATAATAAAGGGTGGATCTCAATTCCATCTGGATTTATGCTTTTATTGACAGTTATAAAAGCATCCATGGGCGAACCCATTTTCCTTATTGCCTCAAGCTGGATTAAATGCTGAGTGTTGTCCATTGTTGCGGTCCTGCAACTTAAATTAAAAATTAGTACAACGAAAGTAAATAAATAAAAGAAGAGTCACTTATAGCGCTAAGCTCCCCAACAACGGGGCAAAAAATAGCTTGATGACTGCAAGTGCACATATCGTTTGTAGCTAGTTTCAAAATAAAGATATCGATCCCACAGGAAGCAGTAGGCGAAAGACTAAAATCCTTTTAACTAAAACTAAACGAAGTACTTAAGGAATAATTTTGATATGCAAGAAAAGTAGAATTATTTTTGGGTTTTTGATTGAATGAAGCAATTAAAGTAAAGTAAAACTTAATGCAGAAAGTAAAAATCGCGTGTGTAAAAGAGCTTGGAACTACAATAGGGAAAAAGCGTTCCCAGGGAGTGGTGGATACACTCCTAGCAATTTAGACTAAGAAATCAAGATTATTATAACAAATATTCTCATGATATGTATGTATGTGGGAGGAACTCCATATGCGGACAACAGGCAGCAACCACTGCTCACATCATCCTTCATAACCACATCTGGAAAATAAACGACATCAATCGTATTGTCCTGCTATTAAGGGATTTCTCCTGTGGCATGGACATGGCTTTATGAGTTCTCCTTGTTTCCCCAAGTTAGTACGTAAAGAATGACAACAGATTTATAGTCACAATAAGTGATATCATTTCTCCTTCTACCAACAAGTAATCCCCTTCATTGTGTCCCCATAAGAGGAAAATATTAAGGAGGTGCACAAGTCCCAACATCAAGATGGAGACAATTAACACATACACATAATGATGTATAACATAATAATCTCTATGTTATCTCAATCATATGCTAGGCTTTCTCCATCTCCCCAAGAACTAATGATCTACTCAGACATGGAGGCAATCAACATCATGGCAATGGTAATGGAAATAATTGTAAACAAATAGTTCTTGTATAAATCCACAACGAGTACAGGAATTACAACAAGATCTAGATGGGGTGAAGATGGGATGGATGGAGATGATGGTGGTGCAGCGATTGATGAAGATGAAGATCGATGCCTTAGCTTCCCGGATCTGCGCAGGGCAAAGATGGATCCCTTGGGCAAGTTCCCCCTCCGGATTCCTTCCGGAGGTTAGGTTTTCGGTGATTTCTAGGTGTTTTGTATGTCATCTCCCTGATCTAGTTGCACGGGGTGAAACTATTTGAGGAGGCGGTGGCGGCGCAAACTATATGACGAGAACTATACGGCCGGAAAATTAATTCCCGCCATATTTCCCAAATAAGCGATTTATGTTGTTTTTGACTCCTTTTCTCCCCAATACAACTACTCCAAGAATTGTGTCCATTGCATCCATCATCTGTCATGATCCTGGGGAAAATAGACTTCAAATGTGCACGCGAACGCCGTAAAATACCAAGATCCTACCACTATAATGCAAAACAAAAATATAAAACATGATGCAAATATGCACTCATCATGACACAGACCAAAAACACATAGGAAAGCAGCTTCCATGTAGCATGCTGCATCAGTGTGGCAGAAGATTCATCAGAGAATCCACTAGAGTGTGTGTTGTCATGTGGATCAGTGTGGTTTACGAAAAGAACACATGCAATGCCACTAGTGGATCAATGTGGTCTAGGAAAAGAACACATGCAACAACACTTGTGGATTAGTGTGTCAAACCTTGTTCACAAAGACCCAAACCAGATAGGAAAGGATCTTCCGGATTGCATGTTACACAAGTGTGGCAGAAGTTGCATCATAGAATCCACTAGAGTGTGTATTGTCATGTGGATCTATGTTGTCTTGGGAAAGAACACATGCAATGCCACTACTGGATAATTGTGTCAAACCTTGGTCAGAAAGACCAAAAACACATAGGAAAGCAGCTTCCATGTTGCATGTTGCACCAGTGTGGCAGAAGGTGCATCACAGAATCCAATGGAGTATGTGTTGTCATGTGGATCCATGTGGTCTAGGAAAATAACACATGCAATGACACTAGTGGATCAGTGTGTCAAACCTTGGTCACAGATACCAAAACAGATAGGAAAGTAGCTTCCATGTTGCATGTTGCACCAGTGTGGAAGAAGTTGCATCACAGAATCCACTAGAGTGTGTGTTGTCATGTGGACCCATGTGGTCTAGGAAAATAACACATGCAATGGTATTAGTGGGTCAGTGTGTCAATCCTTAGTCACAAAGACCAAAAACACATAGGAAAGCCATGTGCACATTGCATGTTGCACCAGTGTGGCAGAAGTTGCATCACAGAATCCACTGGAGTGTGTGTTGTCATGTGGATTCATTTAGTTTATGGAAAGAACACATGCAATGGCACTAGGTGATCAGTGTGGTCTAGAAAAGAACACATGCAAGTGTGTTAAACCATGGTGACATAGATCAAAAACACATAGGAAAGCAGCTTCCATGTTGCATGCTGCACTAGTGTGGCAGAAGTTGCATCATAGAATCCACTAGAGTGTGTGTTGTCATGTGGATCAGTGTGGTTTAGAAAAACAACACATGCAATGCCATTAGTGGATCAATGTGGTCTAGGAAAAGAACAGATGCAATGACACTAGTGGATTAGTGTGTCAGACCTCGGTCACAGAGACCGAAAACAGATAGGAAAGTAGCTTCCACATTGCATGTTGCACCAGTGTGGCAGAAGTTGCATCACATAAGCCACTGGAGTGTGTGTTTTCATGTGGATCAGCATGGTTTAGGAAAACAACACATGCAATGACACTACTGGATACATGTGTCATTGCATGTCCGTTCAATCGGGGCGCGTCCAATGGTGACTGTTAGATCGCGTATTCTAGAAGGCTTGCCCCCGTGAAGAACTTGTTCTTTGATCCGATTGTTACAGACCGTTTGATTGGGGTGCGTGGATGATGAAGATGGTTCTTCGTAAGAGTGATCCAGGAGTAGGCTGTTATGCGAAATGATTCTCCGTGCTTACTTTTCACATATATTATTTTTATTTCCACTCCCATTTAGCCTACTTGTAATATCATAGAGCTTGTGGGTGAGCACGTCTCCTCTACACGTCACCGTGCCCGGACGACGCCACCGGCTTTCGTGCCCCGTGCCCGCACGATAGCGGCTGATTTTTGGGTCGCTACCTTCATGGTATGAAATCATTTTTACAAGTGTTTGAATTTATCTTACATATTTCTGCTATTCGCTGGTCTAACTGCAAATCTTTTATCTGATTTCTTGACGAACTTCAGATGTGGGAGCTGCCAAAGGAGGAGGGTGAGCCGCTACAACGCAACAGTATGTAGATCATCGCGTGCAACATCATAGCAACATTCCCGTGTGCTCCCACCCATCATGCTTTCTCCGGTACTCCTACTATGAGCTCCTGCTGCACGATCTCGCGTGCCCGCACGCCGCGTTCTCCTGCACAGAGTCGGGCTGCAACTACCCCGGCCTGCTGGCAGGGCTCGTCGTCCACCTTGTAGAGGAGCACTTGATCGAAGTGATTAGGATCTCGTACGGCCACACCCAACTTCTCTAAGAGCAGGTGCCGTTCCCTGACTCAGCACGACGCTGGCTAATTTTCGAGGGTGAGGACGGTGTTCCGGGAACCAGGGTTGGGCCCACCATTGTTTGTGCGGTATGCGTCAGGTCGGTATCGAGCATCTGGCCCCTGTACATGGTGCGCATGTGGGCGAACGCCCAGCCACCATCATCCGATAGCATGCCTGTGCTAGCCGAAGCGCCGAGCTGCGCAACACTGCGAGAGGTGGAATATGCGGACCTAAGGTCGATCCTATGTGTGCCATCTTAGTGCCTTGTCGGTGCTGGACCATATAGGTAGATGCATTTCTACATTTGTATCAAGAAGACCAATAGAGAATTGTAGTACTTATGATGTCGTTATGTGTTAGACTTAAGCGATGCTTCTCCGGTGTGGAGATCATACGTGTTGTGCGAATGTATTCCAGTTGTAGATTTTTGGAATCCTTAATAATTCGATGAGTTTACTTATCCAACGGATAAGTAATAGGTCCCATCATCTTGTTGTTGTCACGTTGCAAAGTCCGCTTGTTCTGGATAGACTAGAAATACCGCGTGCTCACTCCTGTCAGTGTCACGTGTTCCGTGGGCCCACCTGCTAGTGTCCCCACTTCTCTTCTGTCCCCTCGAAGCCACTGTCCCCACTTCTCTTCCATCCTGCCACAACCGTCTAATGGTTATAATCTGATTTCGTTGGTTTGTTTACATGTAATCTACGTGGATCCTGCAACATGCAAATGGCACAGACACAATTTCTAAAGTCGAAGCACTTACATGCTATTATTGCACATATTTCTCAGTATAGCTCGCCAAACCCATTATAATAATTATACTCGCACTAAACACAACTAAAATTGCAACCAACCTAAACAACATCTAAACCCATATCACAGCACTGTTATCGGTGTCCACTTTGATTGGTGACACCTTCGTGCCTTTCCCAACGACATCCACTCCCGCCCATGGCTTTCCCTTTGCCAAGTAGGCAACAATGGCATTCTACATTACTTTGTCCATGTCGTCCTCCACATTAGAATCGAAAATAACGAAGGGGATGGGGGTGGCATGGACCAAGACCCGTTGCGCCTGGCAGCTCCTGCTCGAGCTCGACGCCGCAATAGTCCTTCTACAGATAGGAGGGGCCGAGCTCGGAGACGTATCGTAGTCGTTTGGCTCAAGAAACCATGGTCATTTGATACTGTGACGGTAGGATCTTGGGGTGGATCCACCACGGCGAGCCCGACCGCGAGTGGTGGAGCGGATGGATCTGCCGGCGCGAGCCATGACAAGTTCCGAGGAAGTTAGAGTGTGGGCCAGGCATGTCTGGTTCCTGAGCAAGGCTTTCCAGCGATATGTACACAGGCAAGGTGCCAAAAGATTTTGGCCAATGCGCGCGAGAGGGCCTTTGAACCACGAAGGCACGAGGTTTGGTTGACAAGTCCGCACGCTAGGTCCCCCACCTGTCAGCCGAATGTGGACGGTAGGATTCTACCCGAGTTAAGTGGAGATAAATCACGCTTCACCGTGCCACTACTCTGACATCCAAAGGCTCCTCTTTCCTCTGCCCTCGCTCCCCTCGCTCATGGCTCGCGGCTCATGCAGTTCGTCTCAGGCGGAATCAGGGTTAGCTCAACACCATCAGGCAGGTGCCCCATCAGGTACCGGAAGATGCCCTACGAATGCTACCCCGAGATGTTGTGTTTGTGTGGTGAGAATATGCCAAGATGGATTTCATGGACCGGCAAAAATACTGCAGGAAAATTCCGTAACTGCAGCATCAGAGCAGTAAGTTCCTATGGTAGGTACAATGGTAACCTGGATCCAGGAAGCGCAATGTAATTCTTTTTTTTGTTTCTTTCGATCTACTTCGCAGGAAGGGAGGGGAACTGGCTGTGACAAGTTTGTGTGGATCGAAAAGCCCCTGACAGGTTTTCACAAAGAGCTTGTTCAGGATCTGCGTGATGCTGTGTGCACAAGAAAGAGGAGATTCGTGCGTTGGAGCGAGAGATCTGGGAGCTTCGCCAGATGCAGGGGAGGCAGGAGCAGGGAGGTGGTGAGATAGACGAGCTCAAGATTAGGCTAGAAAGTAGAAACAATTTCCTCATTATCTAGGCATTATATGTTGCCTTTGCAGTTTATGTTGCCATGTAGTTGTCCAGTAGCTGAAATAAGTTCCCTGAGTTTAGCAGCCAGCTTAGAACTTGTTTTCAGCTCAGAACCTTATCGTAAGTGTAATTCCAATAGTAGGGATTTATTAAGTGCCTATAAATAATTCATGTATGTGCCACTAACATCCATCGATTTTGGAGACCCCTTAACCGCTCAGCTATCACGGTCCTGGTGGTGCGATTGTTTAGATAGTAGTGGCACAATCACAATTTTGGATTCAACTAGTGGCCTCGGCCGTGTCCAATCCTCGTGATATATTTTACTCCGAGTACGGGAGGCAAATTGTTTCGCCTAACAAGTTCCACGCACATAGCTCCAGAGTTTAACCGAACTACATATATAGGTTCAAGTTTAACACATTATTAGGCTTATACACTGCTAGCCTTCTTCCTCTACCTGGGTGCCAACTTTCTTCCTCTTGCCTTCACATCGACTTGCTTCTTCATTTCCTGCCTTCTTCCTCTTCCTAGGTGCCAATTTTCTTACCTTCATGTACTCTGCATCTCTGGGTCGAGGGAAGTTAGGCCAATCAGCACCAGAATCTTGTCCAGCATCATCACTCCGCTCATTTTGGTTTTCTTCCCGCAGCAAAATCACTGAGTCGGCAGTCTTGTTTCTTACCTTGCGCTTCCTGTAAAAAACAGTACAGGGATTACTACCTAATATCTACAGAATAAAAAAAATGAATGTACCATCTCATACCTAGGTTTGGGAGCATTAAGGGGACAACTCGCTGCTCTATGGCCTATAAGACGGTAGGTCTTGCATCTGTTTTTGCCCTTCTTGCTAGCACAGAAAGTCGAACCCTTCTTCTCGAGAAAATTATTGAACCTAATCACATGAGGTCTTCCTCTGCCCCTTTTTGTCACTGGCTGGCAAAGCTCGAAACTCAGTTGGACTTTAGGCCACTGAGATGGGTATGTACATGGCTTGACGGATCCAGCGTACATAGCTTTGAACTTTTCCATAGAGTAGTAGTCGGACAAATACTGATCCAAATGTGGTACAGTTCTTTTCTTCACCAAGAAGGCCAAGGCGTGGTCGTAAGGTTTCCCGGTATGCTGCCACTCTAAGAAGCTGCATTTTCACCGCTGGATGTTCACAACATCCCTCTGGCAACTCTTGGACATATCGACCACCTCACAGCTGCTGCTGGTTGACGAGAGAACCCTAAGATGAGAAAGTCCTCAGCTTCTCTTGTGTAGTCGCTATACAACAGGCGGTAGCATATGTCCTCTAAGTCTCCTACCGATCTCTCTCCTTATATTTAACAGCTTCATGATCATACCCCGTATGTTGCCCATCAAGATATGAACATGACACACTTTTATGTCCTTCACCCAGTTATTCAGGCATTATGCAAGGTTGTTGTTTATGTAATCAACTTTGATGTCAATGTTGAATTGACTCCCCTTCCATATCTACGAATGATGGACGACTAGGTACTACGGAAGTTTAGGGCTTCCGCAAAAATCTTGCTCATGAAATATATGCTGCTACTAGCTCTGAAAGCTCTAGCAGCAACAAACATGTAACGAAATACGTTGCCTGCATAGTGTGAGTACAAGTTGAGCATCAGATGGGCATGACATTCTCTACCTTCAGCTTGCGGGAACTGTTGGAAATATGCCCTAGAGACAAATAGTAGTAAGGACTATTATCATATTTCATATAGTTTATGATTAAGTTTTATATCATGCTATAACTGTATTTAGTGGAAACATCAATACACGTGTGATATACAAACAACCAGAGGTTCCTAGTGAAACTCTAGTCACTGGTTCATTGGTCAACAGATGATCATGTTTCCTGATCATGTGGCATTTATGCCAGTTGGAAATGAGGTCATCTCATACAGTGAATGAGATGATGAACAAATAACCAACCTAAACATTGTGATTCGATCATGTCCCGAAGTTCAAGTTACGATGATTAGAAATGGATACTCGTAGACTATTCCTTAGACCGTGAGGCTATATCAATCACTTTCTCTCGAGAATGCTTAGATAGCATGAAACGCCATCTAGTAAAACAGTGGTTATAAAGGTGTGTTCAGGTATTCGGAGGAAACCGTAGAGGCAATATATGTCAAGAGCGGGATTTGTCCGTCCATGTGACGGGAAGATACTCAAGGGCCCACTCGGAGAAGTTATATCCAATAGCTGCACAGCGTGTGATTAGATCACGGGGATATCACTTGTCGGAACGTGTCAAATAAGCATTGTTCAGTAAAGAGATTGAACTCGACATGAAGATGTCATTGATCAGGTCTCGGGCAATGCAAGTATCGAATGACAAAGGGAATAAGACACGACTGTCCCGGTTCAAACGACAAAAGATCTTCGTGGAACGCACATGGGTCACATGGCCATCCAGGTCCCTCTGTTGATCATTGGTGCGGGAGTATCCCGACCGTGTCTAGAGTGTTCCCGAACCGTAGGGTATCATGCTTAAGGGCTTGATGATGCTTAAAGAGTGTTTATGGGATTGGTAGAATCACTGAAGAAAAGAAGGGAGAAAACCGGAAGGGTTTCGGTAAGTCCGGAGGATGTCCGGAGTGGAGGTGGAAGGTGTTCCATGGCCACGGAGATTAAATGATATGTGAATGAATGTTAAATATTGATTTAATCATTTATTCATAATTATTTAATAAAGAGAAAATCAATTAAAAGGTCAAAAGGCTTAATGGGCCAATTTCCGGAGGGAGAGGGCCCATTAGGGAAAAGGAGAAAGGGGAGAAGGGGCAAGGGGAGGCCGGCTGGGCCTAGCCCCCCCGCGCGGGGCCCACTAGGTGGCCGGCGGCCACCTCCTCCCCCTCCTCTCCTTTAGTCCCACCCCGGGACTTGAGGGGAGGTAGTACCTCCCCTCCCCTATATAAGGTGGGGTATTTGGCCTAGAAAATACAACCTAATAATCAATAAAGGTCTCCCCACTTTTGGGAGGACCTCCAATTGATATTTCTCTCTCCCCCTCTCTCTCTCGTGAGCGTGGTCCCAAGTCTGGACTGCGCAAGCGAGAGACATCTTCACCGCAGAGTGCCATCACGCTGCGGGATTCGGATCCGGGAGCTCTACTTCCGCAACTGCTACTAGATCGGGGAAGCGGGAGTCATCATTAGGCACCGGACATGTGTAACTCCCACGAGGTGTCACACTTGAGGCACTCAAGTCGTTGGAGCCAGAAGGAGCGCAAGGACTTCATCACGACCTTGAGGTCGGCTTCGGCTCGTCTACATCAACCACGCTCTCCTGAGCGTTGACAACGCTTTTCGGTCTTCAAGGGTAAGTTCGTGAAAAGCCCCTCTCGTTACTGTATTACTAATAGATAGGTCTTGGCAGCTTCAGGGGTTTAGGGGCATAGAGTAAAATTTATTGTTTTTATGTGCGGAACCCCTACAGTGGTATCAGAGCTAGATCTATGCGTAGTAATGCTAGTACGGGTAGAACACACGAGATGTAGCGTGTGGGCGTTGGTCTTTTAGTTGTTACCCTCCCACGTGTACTTGTGTATACCGCAGCAATGCTTGATGAAGCGGCCCCCAACCGACTTTACGCGTTCATTCGCGAGACTAGTCCATGCTTGACATACGGCTTGTACCGTATAAAGTGGCTTAGGGGGGTGTCTGTCTCTCTCGCATTAGTTGGTATACCATTTGCAACGGAGGGCCCCGAAAGGGGTGTAGTAGAGACATCTACTTGATCAGCGTTGTGCTGAAAGTTCGTAGGTAAGTACGGTACTTGTACGAAAGCCCATTCAGCCACGTAAAACATGCAAAGATAAAGTAGAGGTGTCTAACTTTGTTTTCCAGGGAGGGTGTTGCTTTGTGATATGGTTGTGGCAAAGGTAAAGTAATTACCTTTTGTTGCATAGTAGTAGATAGTCACGAAGGTGACGAACTACCACGCCGGAATAACACTAGTACCCTAGTGTCTACGGCGCCGGAACCCTGGCGCCGGAACCCGGTGACGGCGGATGGAGATCACGACGTGAAGGACCATATCACATAGCATTTACATTCAATGTTATTGTTTGTATGTCTTATTGTGTGCTAGTATTAGATACTCGACGGTAGCCTAATAAGAAAATCCCTGTTAAAATAACCAACGATTGTGTTCCCCCTTAGTGTGCACCACCAAGAAAGTTCTTCGGTATGAGGCGATCCAGGGTGACAGGCCTGTGTGTCATACATATCTACGTTCACATACAGTGGGTGTAAGCCATGTTGCACAGCGAATACACTAAGGTTGAGTTGGCGAGCCTAGAACGCTAGAGAAGCGTGGCCTCGGTACGCGGATGGTCGAAAGATCGAGCACGAGTTGCATGAATGATGTGACCGACGTTTAGCGTCCACCCTTGAACCCACATTGATGGCCGTGATGATCGGGGGAGATGTGGCTGATAGGGGTCGTGTTATCACTAGGAACCCTCATTGGGGATAGGTGTTTCTGAGTGGAGTTATTATTAACTCATTTAATTATAAACTTAGTCTAAATTCCTTTTGCAATAATAAATGTAGATGGCTCACCGTGAAGCTTACTTTGAGATTGAGGATTGGGTAAAGGGTGAGAAACTTAGACTTGATGGATCCAACTTCCCTAGTTGGCTTGTGCGCCTAGATGATCTCCTTACTAGGAATCATGTGGTAGACTACATACGCCGCACGATGGATTTGACTGAGCCAGACTACTATGAGACCCCACAAGAACTGTCAGACCTCTACTATCATCAAGAGATGTCCACCTACATTCAAATAATAATGCGTTACGGGATGGTGGATGAACTACATCCGCTCATGGGTGATCTTGACCCATTTTCGATGGTGGATCAGCCGAGAGCAGAGTTCATAGGCCATGTGCGCATGTGGAAGCACGAGTTGCTTGGAGAGTTCCTTTCCATACAGATGGAGGAGCATACATGTCTGAAGAGTCACTTGGAGCGCATGCTTGATGCACACACAAGACTGGTTCACTTCGTGGATTACTGGATGGCTGATCCAATTGCGATAGACGTACTGCTTCGGTCATTGCCTCCCAGCTACAAAGGACATGTCCAGAGTAGCATCATGAGTGGTGATACGGAAGCATTGTATTTCCATGAGTTCATATTACGTTTTCAGAACGTAAAGGTTGAACCAATCGCTAGAGAGGTCATCGATGACCAAGGTATATATTTGATATACAACTTTATAAATGTTATAATCTTGCAAACACATTTGTAGTGTTAAGTATATCTGATACTTGTTCTGTTTTAATGAAAACAGGTCCTTCTGCATAGAGGTGCTTGCTGGAGAGGAGGTGACGTTGCGTGTTGATGGCGAGCATGATGATGATGGCCGACGACACTCTCCCTCAACATTTATCATTTAGTTTATGTTTAGGATGATTTTTGTAATCAAGAGATTGTGAACTTCTTTAGTGTGTCTCACGCTTCGTGAGACGGTTATTCATATGAGTTTGTAACAAATAGTTGTTCTGCTTTTATGAATGATTTCTATTCGTGTTCATATCTTGTTTGATTACTTGTGAATTATCCTTATTATTATGAAACTAATTGATAATGCATGAACATTTGTAAAACATTAAAATGCCTTGTTTAAAATACCCAACTTAATGATATTTCATTAATGAATGAAACCATTGTTTAAAATTCAAAGTTATGCGATAATATGTGAAAGTCATTCGATTTCTTATCACATATAAATCATGCCTAAGTTCGGCAAAATAACTTGAACACCGTGTATTACTTGAATACAAAGTGTTTAATGAATTGTTAAAAGTAAATACATATTCGATGTATTGGGTTTTAATGGAAAATGGTAATTATTATTAAATGATTGTTTAAATGTGTAAAGTAAGTTTACCGAAAGAAACATGAATATGAAATTATTTGATTTGATCAAAATATTTCATCAAAAAGGGGTATAAATATAAAAGGGAATCTAATTGCTATGATTAGATCAATAGTAATGAAATTTGAATTTATAAGAATGGCATAAAAGTGATTGTGAAATGCAAAGTGTTTTGAAACGTCAAAATGCAAAGTATCACAATATGATATTAGATATCAAAGGGGGTTGAATAGAAGGCACCAAATAAATCGTTGTAGAGTATATGTAGAGACCATTAGTTTAGACATAGTTAGCACTCAATTAGAATTAGTGAACCATTTGAATTCGTGAAAGTTTTGGGGTTATTCGATATAACCAAAATAATAACGAATAAAGTCCTTGTAGAGTATTCATTGGACACTCTGAATACGGAATCCATAGCTAAAACCAAAAGGAAAGCAAGATTCGTATTGCTTAGTTTTTGGTGTATTCTTGAGAAAGCTCACCTCTAGTGAAGTTACTCAATTATGGAGCAAATGGAAAATAGTGTAAAACACGATGAGGATTCAAAACCCTGCATCAGAGTGTTGAGAAGCGCAACAGACAGCGTTCCTAAACGATTCTCTTCACGGAAGGAAAGAATCAATGATTTTGATCATTGTGTTTTCCCCTCCACTATTGTTTTTCACTACATCAAGTAGGATTCAAAATGTAAATCCATATCTTGTATGGAGACATTTGTGAACCACTTGTCACGATTTTTGAAATATGACATACCTACAAACTACAAAGGAAATGATGGTGAACTAGAATTATGAGAAAGTCTAATAGCAAAATTCCCCTAAGATTAGAAAGTAATTCGTTGCTGAATCTCACAAGTAAAAGGAGTTACTTGAATTTTCCCAAATGACTGCAAAGCCATAGTAGGAAAAGGGGTGAATGACAAAAGAACAATTTGTCAAGTATTGGATAAATTCAAATGAATTTGATTCATGTGTGCTAAATGTCTAGTGGATTTAAAACTAGTAAAGTACTAGTATCTCATAGTAAATCTCCAAGTTTGATATTTGATCAAAGGATTTTGAAGTTGTTCAAAGTACTAAGGAGATATGCAATTTGCATAAAATTGAGTGGGAGGTATGAAAGTCTTCCTTAAACAATATGTGATTGACATATTTTTAAGTGGGAGCAACATAAGACTCAAATTCAAATATGTAGGAACATAGTTTGAGTAAGAGTACTGACTCATACCCAAATATGTTAGCAACATATTTTGAGTGGGAGCTTATAGGAGTAATTCTTAAAGTAAGTTAAGAATGAACAAATACTTATAAATAATGATTTATAACATGTAGAAGTTGATGGTAGATGTATTATGATATTATGTAGTATTCCTTAAGGGATTTTGAAAGCTGTTTCAGGATAGAAGTTAATTAAGGAACTAATCCTTAATAAACTCAAATTAGGAATAGCATTAAGTTTAACATTAATGGTTGAAAGAAAGAAAAGGATGATCATCATCCACTATGTTGAGACATAGGTTCTATCTTAGAAACCATGATGATAAACTTAGTGTAACTACCTCGGTGAATTACGCTCTTAGTTAATGCCTGGATGAACGAAAGTGGTTAAAATAGTACGGCGGGGCCCAGGGCCACTCACGGTAGACCTTTCGGCCATCCTAACCACTTTCAAACAACGGGACAAGAACGAGCGGCGTAATCGGCAGGCGAAGGGATCAACTACATACACAAGTGAGTATGTATCCAAGCCACATACAACAGTCCTTAGAGCCATTCCATCTAAAAGAAATAGAAATATTGGAACGCCATACGGCAAGATCCAAATGTCCTAGATAGATATAATAATTTAGGATAGCTCCTCATACATCACACATCAGAGTATCAGGCGGAAGCGGAAAACAAGATCCGAGTACGGATAAGAAGCAAATTGGCATAAGATGCCCCATAAATAAACACATCCCGCCCACAGATCACACGGATCCCCGTTCCCGGAATCTCTACACCGAATGATTGTTGCCAACATCATCTGTCTCTTCCGCCCAGTATCCATCTTGCGGGTACACCTGTTCATCTGAATGAAACAATTTATCGTGTGAGACCCTAGGGGTACTCAGCAAGTCTTTATGCCGCTAAAGGGGACACAACCTGGGGTGACGCAATTGCAGCAAAAGATAATACCTAAAAATTCTATAGAGACTCGCTAACCTTCCGCCTAACCAATGATAGACGGAAGTCCGTGAATTAAGAACAATAGTTATAACAGTATAATTAACAGATCCATCCTCCTCCTCGCTTACCCACAAGGAAGCGGACGAACAACCCCCATCATCCGTTGTCAGTTTTATTAACCATTCCATGAGTATTGCACTATTTACTAGTCAAGTACTTAGTCAATTTAAAGGCGGTACTTTAGTTATACTTATCTATGATCGAGAAACTGTGCTCCAAGTCATCCATAACCGCGGACACGGCTTTCAGAAAGATTTACCCTGCAGGGGTGCACGAATAGCAACACACACTCGATCAACCTCGGAAAAACCAACTCAAAACCCAACGAGGCATTCACGATAAAGCAATCACAGGATTCAGAAATATTTCAGGGGGCCACCCCATTAAGCTACCCGCAACGAAGTTGGCCGGCTCCGATACGGACCCAAGGTTTGTGTGGACGGCGGTAAACGACTGGGAACCCGAAAATATGACTGGGCTTGTCGATACAGCGAAAACGTGTCACGATCCAAAACAGTACAGGTGCTCCTCGCACAATTTTAAATAAAGCAGTAACATGGCATAAGTACGGAATAGTAATAAAGCCCCAAACTAATTGTGGCCCCAAGAAATAAGAATGAATCAAGCTCGGGCTCAGGGGGGTCCATAAGGCCTCCCGGATGTGGTTAGTGCGAATAGTCAAGGAACAGGAATCAAGTACTCGGGGTCCTACGGGACACAAGTGAGCATGAAAAACCAAATAGCAGATATTGCTCACCGGTGCCTCTTTGATTAGTTATCCCATTACTACTCAGGTTATGTTGTTTAGGTACCTCATTATCCATCAGACACTCACATACCCTACTCATGTTTTTCTACGACTCGCATGGCTCAAACAACTCCTGTAGTAATGGCTCATGGGACCGGAACAAGCTTGGTGTGGTTTAAAAGTAAAGGCCATGCAGTACTTGGGATTCAATTTAATGCAATCGAGACTCAATGATGCAAGAATAAGATAGAGGCAATAGGTACTATATGTATGCAAGCATGTGGTAGTGCTTGCCTGGCAGCTCAGTTGAAGCGAGAGATGGATCTGGGTAATACTCCTGTGATTCCTGGTAATTCTCCTGCTGGGCGTCTATTCGAAGAAGAACCAAACAAACAAGGGCCAACATAAATAAAGTGCACAAGCATATGAATTAAAATGCGACAAGCAAACAAGCATGCCATGATGAATGATGCACAGTTTGCATGGCATTAAAGTAGCATGGCAAAGGTGAGGTGTGGATACAAGAATTAAAGCATTTTGTTATTCATTTGACCAAGTTTTATTGTCATAACCAGTTCAGATTTTAAATGACAACAGGATGCATGCTTCAATTCAGAACAAGGACTGCATAAATAGAACGGGCTCGTCGCGCTGATCGATTTAGACATATTATTTATCACATTTGGAGTTATAAAACAAAAGTTGTTAATTAAATAAGGAAAAGGGCATTTTATTGTAATTTTAATCATCTCGAAATTTAAAGTGTTCAAAATATATTTTGAAGGGCATATTTGAATTCCTCACATTTTTCTGATCCCAAAACATATATTATTTGTATTATTTGGATTTGTATTTTAAAAATTATTTAAATCTGAAAAAAATTTGAATTTAAATCAATTTGAAAAGATTTGAATAAAAACAGACTCAGGGAAAAACTTTTGTTACCCAGGAAAAACCAACCCCAGACACTGACAGGTGGGCCTTTGCAAACTGGGCCACGCGCGCGCGAAAACGCTTTGGCACGCGGCTCTGACTAGCCCACTGAGGCTGACAGGCGGGCCAGCGGTGGAAGGCCCACGTGCCAGTGGAAAAGCTCCCAGCGGCTGACTGGTGGGGCGCCAGCTGGACCGCGGGTTGCGTCTGAGAAAAACGGAGGGGTTTTCTGCAAGAGTTCTAGCGCGGCTGACTGGTGGGGCTGAAAGGAGCGCGGGTCGCAGGAATCAAAAAGGTGGGGGGCTTTTTGCAAATCGACCATGACCCCGGTACTGTTTTTCTTCCTCTCGCGTCTGGCGGCAGGTGCATGCGCGGCGCGGAGCGGGGATTCGATCCCGGGCCGCGGGAGTGCGTGCTGAGGGGGCTGACCGGTACGGCGGGCTAGGGGAGCTGACAGGGAGGTGGACGCGAGCTAGATAACGGGCTATTCGGCGCGGAAAAACTGCAGATGTCGGCGAGCTCTGGCGCGCGGTGGGTGTTCGACGAAACGCACGGCGACGTTAGGGCGGTTCGGCGAGGCGGACCATGTCAGGGAGGAGGGGATGCTCACCGCGGGCTCAGCGGTAGGCTCGGATCGGCGCGAGGAGCGGCGAGGCATCGGGGATGCAGGCGCTCCGGCGGCTAGGGTTTGGCATCGGCGGCGAGGTACAGGCGGTGCTGGGGAGCGCTTCGTCCACGTCGGCGGTTGCGGGGCGTCGTAGTGGAGCGTCCTCGGCCTCCCAGGCAACCTCCAGGTCAAGTTCACCGGCTGGAGCGTCGGGGCGAGGTAGTTGCTGGCGACGACCGGCGGCAGGTGGTTGTCGTCGGGGAGGAAGAAGGAGGGGAGGAGGGGCGACTCGGCCAGATCTGGGGAGGTCAGAGAGGCGTGGGGAGGAAGGAAAAAGAAGGGAGAGAGGGAGGAGAGCAGCTGGGGCACGGCAGAGATAAAGGTGGCCTCGTGCCACCTTTTCTCTCCTCCTCCTTTTCGAGCACATGCTCGGCCGGCTGGGGCTGGGCCTGTGGCTGCAGGTGGACCAGGCCGGAAGAGAGGGATAGGCTGGAGGAGGGGCCCTCGGGTCAGGAAGAGAGAAGAGAGGGAGAGGTAGCTCGGCTAGTGTTAGTTGGGGCATGGCTCGGGTTAGGGTTTAGCTAGGGTTAGGGAGGGGTTAGATGGCTGGGTGTGGGCCAGGGAGAGGGTGGCCAGGTGGTGCCCATGGTAGAGAGAGAGGGGAGTGGGAGAGAGAGGTAAGGGGAGTAGGTTAGGGTTTAGTAGAATTTAGAGAGAGAGAGAGAGAGGTAAGCTAGGTTAGTTGGTTTTAGATAGTTTGAATTTAATTTGGTTTAAGAGATCATATCAAGAAGAACCCTAGTGCTTGAACTTGCATAAGCTAAAGTCGAAGAGAAACTAGAAAGAAAGAGGAAGTAAGAAAATGGTGGAATGAGTCCCATGTGACCATGCATGGAGGGTTAGAAATAAGAGGAAAATGAGATGGATGAGTTTATGAGGATGGTGTAGTGGTGGTAGGTGGCCTCCCAAGATAGGATTCAATAATTCCAAAGAAAAACCAATGGGGGAAAAAGGTGGTGGAGAAGCTTGCATGGCCCATGCAAGAATAATACTACCATTATTTATTTTGTGACAACAATAATAATATGATGGCATTATTATTATGCATTGCCAAGAAATGGAATAAAGCCAAGCAAGGAATTTAATGGCCTAGATCCACCCTATTGCACATGAGCTAGAGAAATCCAAAATAAAGACTAACAAGCTCATGGACTAGTAGGATGGTGAAATTATAAAGTGGTGAGAAGAAATGTGGTGGAATGGAAATAAAAGATATGCCCCCAACTCAACTTGGGCATATAGAAAATATATCAATAACCAAATACAATATCAAGAGGCAACTACAATTTATAATGTATGTGAGAGAAGAACCAAAAGAAAGAGGGTTTTATATGATGCTCAAATGCAAGGTGGCATGATGACATGAGCATGATATCATTATGATGCAACAATAATATATATAAAGTAGCCAATATCTTACTAGGACAAGTAGCATTACAATTTTTAGACAATTGGGGTGCTACACTTAGCATAATATGTTATCCAAAGAAGGAACGTTTGAAAGTGATTAAGTTCGAATCACAGAACGTTTGAGCTAAGTTTGTCCGCAGTGTCTAGTAGAGAACCGTGGATATATTTTCCAAATCCATAAAGGATAACATATCTTAAAGCATAAAGAGTTATGTTATAAGGGTATATGTTGGAAACTCCTGTAGATACCAATTAAAGTCAAGTAGGAAGCGAGGTGAACAAAAACATCGAAAGTTGCACAGAGTGCACTAGTGTTTTGATGAATAATTTATAATAATAGATAAGGGTACCATCTAAAGTGGTGTATAATGTTATGGCGGGGCTAATTCGCTTTTAACGTAGAATGATGTGTCCCAGAGCACAGTGCCCATTAGAAAGCCCTCGAGGTTGATCTAACGTCACTGTAGGCTCCTGGAATCAGGCCTCGTTCTGCTGCCATAGCGACGATGCATACACACAGATGATGTCATGTGATGATAGAATATTAATGTCAATCAAAGTGACATTGGTAAGTTGCAAAGGATCTGGGACTATAAAGTACAGAACCAAGACTCAACCTCTTCCGTGAGCAAGCATGTTGTAGGTAGCGGTTATATGGTGCCAATAATTAAGAACAAATGCAGCTAGTGTATTTGTACTCTAGTGCAAGTGGGAGACTGTTGGAAATATGCCCTAGAGACAAATAGTAGTAAGGACTATTATCATATTTCATATAGTTTATGATTAAGTTTTATATCATGCTATAACTGTATTGAGTGGAAACATCAATACACGTGTTATATACAAACAACCAGAGGTTCCCAGTGAAACTCTAGTCACTGGTTCATTGGTCAACAGATGATCATGTTTCCTGATCATGTGGCATTTATGCCAGTTGGAAATGAGGTCATCTCATTCTAAGAATGAGATGATGAACCAATACCCAACCTAAACATCGTTATTTGATCATGTCACGAAGTTCAAGTTACGATGATTAGAAATGGATCCTCATAGACTATTCCTTAGACCGTGAGGCTATATCAATCACTGTCTCCTGAGAATGCTTAGATAGCATCAAACGCCATCTGGTAAAACGGTGGTTATAAAGGTGTGTTCAGGTATTGGGAGGATTTCGTAGAGGAAATATATGTCAAGAGCGGGATTTGTCCGTCCATGTGACGGGAAGATACTCAAGGGCCCACTCAGAGAAGTTATATCCAATAGCTGTGCAGCGTGTGATTAGATCACGGGGATATCACTTGTCGGAACGATTCAAATAAGCATTGTTCAGTAACGAGATTGAACTCGACATGAAGATGTCATTGATCAGGTCTCGGGCAATGCAAGTATCGAATGACAAAGGGAATAAGACACGACTGTCCCAGTTCAAATGACGAAAGATCTTCGTGGAACGCACAGGGGTCACATGGCCGTCCAGGTCCCTCTATCGATCATTGGTGCGGGAGTGTCCCGACCATGTCTAGAGTGTTCCCGAACCGTAGGGTATCACGCTTAAGGGCTTGATGATGCTTAGAGAGTGATTATGGGATCGGTAGAATCACTGAAGAAAAGAAGGGAGAAAACCGGAAGGGTTTCGGTAAGTCCGGAGGATGTCCAGAGTGGAGGTGGAAGGTGTTCCATGGCCACGGAGATTAGATGATATGTGAATGAATGTTAAATATTAATTTAATCATTTATTCATAATTATTTAATAAAGAGAAAATCAATTAAATGGTCAAAAGGCTTAATGGGCCAATTTCCAGAGGGAGAGGGCTCATTACGGAAAAGGAGAAAGGGGAGAAGGGGCAAGGAGAGGCCGGCTAGGCCTAGCCCCCCGCGCGGGGCCCACTAGGTGGCCGGCGGCCACCTCCTCCCCTCTCCTCTCCTTTAGTACCACCCCGGGACTTGAGGGGAGGTAGTACCTCCCCTCCCCCTATATAAGGTGGGGTATTTGGCCTAGAAAATACAACCTAATAATCAATAAAGGTCTCCCCACTTTTGGGAGAACCTCCAATTGATATTTTCTCTCTCCCCCTCTCTCTCTCGTGACCGTGGTCCCAAGTCTGGACTGCGCGAGCGAGAGACATCTTCACCGCAGAGCACCGTCGCGCTGCGGGATTCGGACCCGGGAGCTCTACTTCCGCAACTGTTACTAGATCAGGGAAGCGGGAGTCATGGTCAGGCACCGTACATGTGTAACTCCCACGAGGTGTCACACTTGAGGCACTCAAGTCGTTGGAGCCAGAAGGAGCGCAAGGACTTCATCACGACCTTGAGGTCGGCTTCGGCTCGTCTACATCAACCACGCTCTCCTGAGCATTGACAACGGTTTTCAGTCTTCAAGGGTAAGTTCACGAAAAGCCCCTCCCGTTACTGTATTACTAATAGATAGGTCCTGGCAGCTTCAGGGGTTCAGGGGCGTAGAGTAAAATTTATTGTTTTTATGCGCGGAACCCCTACAGGAACACCTCCTTCACTGCATTCATCAGCCCTTTGCATGCATCCATGGATATAGCCAATGGATCCATGTGGCCTATTGATCTCCTGAGCTACCTCATAAACCAGACCCAGTTTTCCTCTATTTCTGTTTCAAACAGCCCGAATGCCACTAGGAATATCTAGTTGTGACCATCGAGTGCTATGGTATATGCCAGGAATCCTTTCCATTTGCCAGTTAGGACACTTCTGTGTACACTCAGATATGGCCTACAACCGTCCTTGAATCCCTGGATACAAGGTTTAAGTGCCATGAAAAAGCTTTTGAAATAAATTTTCCCACATACTGATTCGGTGTACACTCCCCGGAAACCTTGCTTGTACCTCCGCCTTGAAGTTGTACAACATCCTGAAGCTATTAGTCGAATCCCCGTGCAAGACCCTCAGAGCTTTCTCTTTACCTTTCCAAACCGTGTAATATGGTAGGATAATGTTGTATTTAGAACCAAGGCTAGTCTGAATATTCTTCATGGTCTCCTTAGGGTTATCCTTTAGTATGGAGATAGCTTGTATAGCCACCCACTCCATATCATCCATTGAGGATTTCAGTTTGCTGCCTGTCGGACACATGTGGGGAGGGCCCATTTTGTTCACCTGCAACATAGATTCATTTACAAGATAAGCAGAGTCGAGTCGTTGCCAGAAAGATCTTGTACAACAATTGTAGTTATAGAGTGAAAAGAGAGAAAGTTTGAATGGTTTGCTGCATTCATTGCCCCAATACCCTAATTGCCTTTGACGCGGGAAAGGCTCTTGCTGTGATCCTCCATGGACAATGTACCACGACCCGTCCATTCCTCCACATTAACCTGCAAACGGCCTCATACCTCTAGGCAGTGTTCTTCTATTGATGAACATTGAACTCCCCCTTGATACAAAAATGCCAGAACGACATCCTGAACTCATGCATGCTCCTAAAATCAGTGCCGATCGAAATTATAGGATACTCGTGGTCATGTTTCATTTCTTCTACGTCGACAACCAAATCATTGAATGGAATGCCAGGCTCATTGTTAATTTTCCCGTCTATTTCATCATCACCAGATACTTGATCCTCTATAGTGCCCTCTTCTTCATGTGATTCAGAATCTTGGTCATCATCTCTATTGCCTAATATTGCACACATCATATTGACTCCTTGGGGTGGGGCTGCACCATCATATCCACCCGGATGGACCGGAACATTGGCCCAATCTACCTCACCGGCAACTTTGTTTTCTCCTAGACACTCTATTGATTCTGCTGCAACCACATGGGGTGGTCTTACATTTGCATGTATCCCAGGTTCTTCAGTAGACAAACAATAGTCAGAATCTATTTCATCTTGATTGTACAGAACCCTCTACCCTTCTTGTGTACATCCTCCTTCATAATGTAATCTTTCCTGATGGTATCAGTAGGGCTTGGCATCTGGGTTCTGTTCCCCATTGAACTAGGCTTTTTGCTGCTGCTCTCAGGTGTGATCTCCTTCCTGCTTCCCCTCACAGGTGGTGGCTCTAGCATGCTGGCATTATTGCCTGACCTCTGTGGCGTGTTCTTCTTTGAATTAGCCCTTTTGCTGCTACTACTGGGCGTGTTCTCCTTCGTGCTAGCATTATTGTCGGACCTCAGCGGCATGTTCTTCTCCAAATTAGCATTTTTTCTACTACCACTGGGTGTGGTATGCTCCGTTTTGGACATCTTAGCATTTTTGCTACCACTCCTGGGTGTGTTCACCACCATGCTTGCCCTCTTAGCGTTTTTGCTGCTACCGTTCGGTGTGGCATTTTGTCTGGATCTCAAGGGTGTACTCTGTGGCATGGTGCCTTTTTTTGTGCGACTCTTGGGCGTCCTCTTATCGGGCGTGGTATCCTTGGTGATGTTCTTCTTCAGGGTGCCATTTCTAGGGATGATCTTCATGCTTCTCTTTATGATGCTCCTCTATAAGACTTTCCTCTATTCAAAGCTACCCTCAGTCCCACAATCCTCAGTGATGCCATGGATGAGGTCACACATGCATTCTACAAGTCCATCATCTCTATTGTCGAAATCCAATTCCTCTCCAACCATTTGCACTATCAAGTGGATGTACACTTCACCTATATAATGTTTCCTTGTAAACGATACGGCTAAGTCACTAGTATCTTCCAGGTTTATAGCCTTTTTGCTCCTGTAACAATAATATACCAACTGTTCTACCTAGGAGGACCCCCACGACACCTTCACACATAACGATGCCATCAGGTCAGATAACTATACCACTTCAGGATCGTATCTGCCAAGGATTATATCAATATCATCATAGAATTTTTTGGTGCCATCATCTAATTTTGTAGTGAACTTCGAGAGACTGATCTGAATGATTACTTTGCCATTATCAGGTTCTGCAGAATCGAAACCTCCGAGAGGCCTGAGACGTGGAGCGGCACCATCAGACCCAGCCACAACACCACCATCGCCATCACCATCATCATCGCTAGCTGGAGCAACCTTGGTGAATGTATTAGGAGAAGGAGCAAGGTGAGGGCCCTTAGAAGCGGGAGCTACAATACATGGCAGATAGGCAGGGCCACGGCTAATGGCAACCACAATAGGAGAAGCTGCTGCCTCACCACATCGACGATCAGGAGCAGTTCCTACAACTGTAGTGCTTCAATTGCTAGTAGATCCCATACCCTGAGCTAGCTCCAGACCAGCAGCCCACTGAACTTGAGAACGGGTTCAAGGAGGAGCAACAAACAAGGCAGCAGTCTTGGCAACAATAGTGGGGGCAGCCTCCGGAAGCCTTAGTTTGCTCAACAACGGCAGGGATTGGGTCAATAGTGGCCAGATCAACAACAACATAGGGACAACCAGTACCAGCAGATTCCAGAGTAGGGGTTTACACAACTTGAGCATAGTTTCGAGGAGGAGCAACATACAAGGCAGCAGTCTTGGCAACAACAGCGGGACAACCTCTGGAAGACTTAGTTTGCACAATAATGGCATGGATTGGGTCAGCACCAGCCAGAGCAACAACCCCATGGGGATGACCAGTACTAGCAGATTCTAGAGCAGAGTTTTGCACAACAGCAATACAGGGACTCTTACGAGGAGGTTGCCTGACAGAAGCATGGCGCGGACAAGGAACCACATTTTGCTTAACAGCAGATGGGATTCGAGTTAGACCATCCTATCCAATAATAGCTGGGTGACTCCCAGTAGCAGCAGCTTCCACATCCAGTATTTTACAATTCAGCATAAACACGCGAAGCCCAAGAAACTGTTTCATCAACCCAATTAGTTGACTATCACACGTTATAGGAACCAGGATGTCTCGTTCATCCGTGAAGCTAAACCGTGCAGTCTGCTCTGGCCCCATTTCAGCACGTTCACACACAGCAACAACCATACCAAGGATAGTGCATAACTGCGCAGGCATTACTTTCATCTTCAGATTGCGAGGTTGATTCCACTTGCTCTTCCCATCTACTAATTTAATGTGGTAGCCGTAGAGGGTGACCATAATCGTGTATTTGGGTTCAGCGGAGATCCTACTTGATAGAAAATTGGGGAAAAATATAAGAATTGTTTGTCAGTGTTGTGCTAGCAAACAATTCTAGGTTCGATCTATCTCTATAATGCCAATAGCCAGCTAGCAGTTATAGATAGTGCGGATAGCAAAGAGAAGAGTAGCTCACCCGCAATTAGCCAGAACTACTTATTCCTCGGTAATAGGATCTACCATCCTTCCCGTTGCTCAGCTTGTCGGCGGAAGAGGCGAGCTATAGCATCGCAACGGCAGGCACGACATTCAGCATTGGAGCTCGGGATTAGCGAGTGGGCGTAACAACTTGGCACCAAAAGTCAAATGTTTGAAGGGATCATTCTGGTTGGAGGGTGGATTCTAACGCCATCGGTGCTAGGGTTCATGTGAAAGGAGGGAGTGGATTTGTGAATTTGGTCAACGCACTGATCCCCGTTAGTCCCTCGTTTTGCCTACGTGGTTGCCATGTTGGCGCTCACATCATGGACAGATTACTGACATGAGGGTCCTGACCGTCTACTTCATGGTGCAGTTTGACAGAATGTTTGGATTTGGTAGGGGTGAGATGAGTTTGCCTCGAAATGGCCCGTCTCGGTAGTTGGCAGCCTAACTTTGTGGAACACGGCAATTACAGGCAAGTCGGGCCCCGCGATGAAATCACCCAGGAACTTTGGGTCCACAAACGAACAAGCCCAAAATAAAGGTGATACAACACCAAATTAAGCTACACACGAATCTACAAAGTAATATTCTTGAATATTTCGTCCAAGCCTTCAATCTTCATTATGGTGGCTTCAAAGTTCTGAAATCTCCACTTGTGGCATCCTCCTTAGTCCTCATATGTTTCCTGCAATCTCCATGCATGATCATGCTCCAATGCTTGTCCCTCTCGTCCATGCTAGGTCCATCATTCTTAAGAGTAACAAACACATCTAATTTAGGAAGCATCATATTCTCATGTATATGAGGAATAGTTCCAAGAAACGAAAGTACCTAATATTTAAGTTGCTTGGCACGAGCTCGAGTGATGGGTCCTTGTATTTGTGTAGCTGTAGGTACAGTGGTTGTATCAGTATATGGAATGTCCTCATCACTTAGAGAGAGCTTTCTTAGTGGAGGCGAAGTCCTTTTGGACCTGAGGAGATGAGCATTGAGGTCCTTCTCCCACTGGGAAGCTGAGTGGGCCACGGAGGCTGCCTCCTGAGCATGCGGTCCTCCATGATTCTGAGTTGGTCCTGGAGTGAGTCATCTTGGGCCTTGTGCTCCGCCTCGTGCTCGTCCTGCTCCTTACGGTGGGGTAGTCACTCGTCGTCCAGGATCTGCTGCAGCCGCTCAGTAGCTACCGAAGGTCCACCCCTAGCCAGGACCAAACCTTGTGCCTCTTCACGGGTGCATGACAAGTCCATGCGAGCCTCATCCAGCTCGGCGCTAGTGGGAAATGAATTCCTCTTGCCGCCCAAAGCATTCCTCGGTCCGAAGGGCATCCTCGGCATACCACTGTTGGTGCCTCTCAACCCGCCCGATAACGTCCCGGGCTACCACGAAGATACTCAGATCCACCCGGAGTCCTTCAGGAACCTAGGAAACCCGATGCAGAATCAGCTTGCTGCTGGGAGGATCCCCGAGCTCCGTCACCTGAATGCCTCAGGGGGTGTGGCTGGGGGCTCTCAGCAATGGCAAGCTTAGCTCTAGGGTAGGCTCGGTGCTGCTCCTGTGAGCTTCCATCATTGAGGTCGCCATTCCCTCCTGCATTTCGGAGTTGGAACTAGGCTCCAGCGTGACGTCTTCAACCATTGCTACGAAAACAGGCCAAAGCTGCCTTAAAACACCAAGAACCTCTCACAGAATTGGTAAAAAGGATGCATAGGGAAGTGTAGAAATAACACACGGGTAGGAGATGGCCCCCTTGCGGGGGCTGTTGCCCTGGTGCTTGATAGGAGGACTTGAGATGCTCCATGTTCGATGCGTTGTGACGCGGCGTAGCTCCCCATGATGACATGGTTTATGCACACAAAGCGGGATTGAGGAATGCCTTCCGGGCGCGTTGCTCCGCCGCAGGGCCTCTTCCTATCGAGCTGTCACCCTTGTGGCCTTCTTGCTCCCCTTAGAGTCTATGGGATCCACGAGATCTAAAGAGAGTGGTGCACCGGAGGAGGAAGATTGGAACGGGCGAAGGAGGGGAACTATTGGTTCCTCCCCTCCGTGTCTCCAGGTTCTTATAGAGCCAGGTGAGCGCCATATCTCCCACGCAACGTGGCGTGGGTGGGGAACTGCCCGACTCAACTCCGTAGTTATGACTCTTTTTTGCAGGAATCAAAACAACCACATTAAATGCAACCAGACTGCAGAAGTTGAGATGGGACTTGACGCGACACATCATTTCTGTGGCTACTCGAGTGCATGTGCGTGCCCACACTAGCACGAGGTAGCCTGAAATGTGCTAAGCGGTCATGTCGTGCATGGATATCGACAAGTTGGGCCCACGTGTAGTTGAAGGGCGAACCCCAACAATGGTGTCCATGCCATCCTAGTCTGTTCATTCAAAAAGAAGGCAGAGCAGGAGCGTCATTGGGCCTTGTCTGAGGGCTTCTGTCGGTGCTATAGGAATGGGGACCCTCACATTGCGCCTCGATGCATGGGAAGGATCCATCCCTCCACTAAGGTCATCTCACTAAAGAAAAGAACGGACCCAGGAACGGGGTCATGAAGGAGATATGCAAAGTTGGCGGGTACTCTATCATTTCCCCCCACAATGTCATCACAAGAGAGACTACTCTCGAGCTAGGCGCAACCTAGGAGCACAACTCAAGAAAGACCAAGTCAGTGATAGCGCGCATGGGATACACATTTCTCCCTGATCCCTGCGCCTTCACAAGATGTTTGGTGAGAGGAGGTTTTGGAAAGTGGATTACGAGAGATCAAGAGGAGAACGAGAGAAGATCTAGAGCTGACACATTCTCAGGGGGAGATGGTGAGATAGAATGAAATATGAAGTACGGGAGGCATAGAAGCTAGTTCAAAGTGGCTCCCTAGCACCATATTATTGATATCATTGTAAGATATCCACGAGATAATCCACCAAAGGAGGACGTAGGGTTGTTAGCCAAAGGAGGCCTAAACCTAGGTAAAAAAACCATGTGTGTTGTGTGTGATCTGAGGCCGTATTACCTTAGTGCCCACTGCCAAACCAAAATGGGGTGTGAGACATCCTTGATGTCTGCATTCCGAACGTGACAGCCGGATCATCACCACTCTGGAAGTTGAACAACTAGGGGAGTGTGCGTCGTGGGATCTGGGAACCACGTCCCTGTCGAATCTTCCTTAATAACTGTGAGGGAGCTTCAAAATAGGCTCCCAAAGCATTGGGGTCTTTAGTTCTCCAACACTCCGCTGCCATTTTCCTTTCTCCACTGTGCTCTCCGTCTTCCTCTAGCAGTCTCAAATCTCGTCCCCCCACGTATTCCACCTCTGCGATGGCGCCCAAGAGGAGAGAAATCACTGTGAAAGGTGAATCCATGACGACGGGACCCTTTCCTCCTCTTGAAGATTTTGCATTCATCAATGAGGAAATTCTCGCCAAGCTCCGGCTTCTGGTGGCCGGATAACACAACGAGTGGGGGCTCACTCGCACTTGGCATAGGGTGATGAGCCGGGCCGAACTTCCCGCCATGGTGTACCCCTTCTTCCTCCACTCCATCCAGGTGGGGCTAGTGCTTCCCTTCTATCCCTTATTCCTGGTGATCCTGAAGCACTACTAGATCCAGGCTCTACATTTGGAGCCTGGCTCCATTGGTATTGCGGCCATCTTTTCCTTCTTCTGTGAGACCAATCAAGCCCTATGTGCCAATGTTCCATAACTTTTATCGGTTGCGCCTTGTTGCGAAGAACGAATGCTCTGGATGTGTATCTTTTTGTGCCTCCAATGGAATTGAGGTGGTGTACATCCCCACATGGTGGAGAGGGACAACAAATGATTTTCAATCTCTTTGTTCTAGATGGATTCATGCGAGGACATTCCCTGGTTCGAGGTCCCGACGGTGCTGGTGGTGGAGTCTAGCTCTTGGGGTCACCAGCAGTTCCCTAGCACGGAGGCCTGCAGGGTGGAGAAACGCATCAAGTCCCTCCGTGTTGGGTGTTCTAATGCCGCGGAATCAGGTCTATGCAGATCTCAGCATTTCCTGCCAAAATTCACATAGAAGCAATTCAAAGATGTCCACCAGACACTTTTGTGTGGGTGGATTTTGTTACAAGTAGTTCCATCACAGTAGTTTACAACAAGATCCACAAGAAACTCATATATACAATGACTCAACAAGTCAAGAATACAAATGATACAATACAAGAAGAAAGCAAAATAGTATCCAGGTATGGATAAGAACCAAATGGGACTAAGAGTCCTGAAGAATAAACAAGCGACATCCATAACCCTTCCCATGCCATGCCAGAAGTGTAACCTTGCTAACGTCGTCGAACACATACCTGTCAAAGCCAAAGGGTGTCGACAAAGGGCAAAACAAAGTAGAAATAAAGCAGTCAGTATTGAGGCCAGTACACGGTGAGTCTAGAATTTAGCAGTCCTCGCCTACATAGGTATGGTGGGCTCAGCGGTGGCATAGCTCGTACTATCTAACTTATAGAGACACGCTACAATTTAGGCTTCTAGAGTGAGATAAGAGAGAGATATACGATAACTATAATATTACACCAAACATAACCCATCCGAAGATTTCCCCCTCGAAGACTAGTCGAGGAAGTCCCCTTATGGAACACACACGGTGGCAATTTTAGTTAAGAAGGTGTTTAGTTGATAAGGATAATTACTAGTCATATTATTAGAGACAAAGAATTAGTGGCGTTGTATATGATCATGACATTGTACTCCTGAGGCATCCATAACCGTGGACACACGACTTCTCAAAAAGATTTACCCTGCAGGGGTGCACTGCTGTACCCAAACACATGTTCAACCCTTTAGGCAACATAATATGCGTGCCTTCCGAATCTCACAACAAGAACTGTCCCATAACTACACTTGTATCTAGAGGTATCACCTACTGTACTGACCCAACTAGGAGGCACGACAATTATCAAGGGAGGTACATCGTTTGTGACCATGGTCGAGAAGAATCAGAGCTCCACTATGGAAGATGACCTCTCTACTGAACCGCATTTATGTATGCAATGCAACTGTTGTCCACCAAATATCATATCATTACCATGTCCAAAGACATATTATAGTCACCATGTCTAAGGACATATTATGAGTATGCACCAAATGGAAAACCAAAATGTGACCCTTTGGATAAACAAATAGCACTGATAGTTGAGGGAGGATTCCAGAGGCCCCCATGTTTGGTTAGTGCGATCAACTCTGCACTAGTATCGTAGAACGAACGGGTCCTAGGTCGGCTCAACCAGTTCCCAAAAGTGGTCCATGTCGGGGCCTTATCATTAGGTGAAGCCATAAACATAACAGTAACCAAACTCCACCAATTTAATTATCTTAGTATCAACCATATCCAGATATCACAGTTCACCTGTATGAGAGCGGTCTTAAGCATGCCTACGACTCGCAGGGGCAAAGCTAGCTATTCAAACAAAGGCAATAGGATAACCAAGGCAATATAGTGGAGCAGGTAAATAAAGGGAACGATACTAAAGCATCAATAATAAGGATATCAATAGACCAAAGGAAGGAAGTAAAGACTATAAATGCAAAATAGGTAGAAAGGGGGAGAATGCTCGCATGTGAGACAAAGTTGGTGACCGGGTGCTTGTCGCATCTCACATCGACTCATCATCCTAACCGGTGAAGAACAAAAGAACTAGAAGGAAACATGGATGCAATATTTAATACTAGGCACAATATCCAGCATGATCATGATATGATGCATGACATGGCAATATGCGGTGTATCTAAGCAATATTCAGCAGAATCGGAGTCCTGTTAAATAAATACTATGTTTCAAGTTGTTTATCTACCCTGCAATTTAAATGTTTAAAAAACAATGCAAAACATGGCATCGGTGAGCTATACAGATTTAAATGGAGTCAAGATGAGACATAAACATCCCGCATATACACTCCATATTTAATTATTAGGTGATTCGTCAAAATACTCCCATTGACAAAATATGTATGCAAGCATGAATAATTTGATATGCACAAGTTGTATGGCAATTTATAAAATAGGGCTTGGAAAGGGGTCACACATGTTGGGGTTCAGAACCGGGGTTTGACGGGATCGGGAACGGTCTTTGGATCCATGTCGGTAGCCTTGGGGTTCTCTTTAGGAGATCTTATCATTGGTGGCGAACTTGAATCGGCACTGATGGTTCATCGGGAGACCTTGGTGGCGACACAATGTTCCTATGATAGGGTTGCGGATCATCTTGGAGCATACTCATCGGATCGGTCTCGTGGTGGCCTCACACCATACTCACGGGGTCATCACATCCATGCCAAGGGCAAATTCTTGGGGAGCCATCTGCCTCCATCGATACGCACCATGTCACCACGGTGAACAACACGAACATTTGATTGAACATCTATAGCAGGGGACATACTGCCGGCCAGGTCAGGGTAGTGCAAGGGCAGAACGGAGCTAGACAGCGAAAGCACCGAGGACACGGATTAGGGTCGAACTCCAAGCTGCAGGAACCACAGGCAGCTGCAGTCTCACCCACCGGTAGGGAGACAAGTGGCAAAATGGCAACAAGCCTCTGGGCACGGAGACGCGAGCAGCAGACGGCAGCGGTTTAGTGCAGGGCCTGCAGCTGTAGCGTATGTAGAAGAGGTGTCATGGCCGGGGCACATGGAGGAGGCTAGAGGGCGTGGTCGGCGTGTACGACCTACAGAGGTCGTGCGGTCTGTGGTGGATAACGGCGGGGATGGTGGTGGCGCGGAAATGCGAGACCAGATGGCGATGGAGGTTCCAGGTGGTGCTGCTGGCGTGATTGGCGGTCGGTGGTGCTCACGGGAGGAGAACGAGGGGAGGAGGCGGCGCCATGCGAGGCTCGGCGAGATCGATGTCGGCACCAAGGTGGCGGTGGGAGTGCGGCAATAGAGGAAGACGAAGCGAGGTAGGTGGACCTGGCGATCGCGTACGTGAGAGAGAGGACAAACAAGGAGGGGTATCGATCATGGTTGGTGGGTGGTGGTCTCCGCGTGCGTGGCCAGCGGCAGGGGGTGCATTGCGTAGCGTGTCGGGGCTTGTTCATCTGCAGTACCAAAGTTGGTAGGCCAGCGCATGGCGGTACCTAAGTTTCCTGAAATTACCACATTTCGAAAAGTTGGGCCACCAACTACAGAGAGGGGCCATTTCGATGCAAACTTGTCTCACCCCTACCAAATCCAAACATGCTGTGAAACTGCCCCGTGAAGTAGATGGTCGGGACCCTCATGTCAGTAATATTTCCGTGACGCAAGCGCCAACACGGCAACCACGTAGGCAAAACGAGATACTAAAGGAGCATGGTGTGTTGACCAAATTCACAAATCCACTCCCTCCCTCCTTTCGCATGAACCCTAGCACCGGCGGCGTCGAAATCCCCTTTCCAACCAGAATGATCTCTTTGGGCATTTGACTTTTGGCGCCAAGTTGCTGCGCCTACTCGCTGCTACCGAGCTCTAGTGCAGAATGTCGTGCCAGCCGTTGCAACGATCTAGCCCATCTCTACCGCCGACGAGCTGAGCAGCGCGAAGGATGGCCAATCCATTTGCCGAGGAAGAAGTACTTTTGGCTAATTTTGGGTGAGCTACTCTTCTCTTTGCTATTCGCACTACCTATAAATGCTAGCTGGCTATTGGCATTATAGAGATATATCGAACATAGAATTGTTTGCTAGCACGACGGTGGCAAATAATTCTTATCTTTTGTCTCCAATTATTTGTCAACTAGGATCTCTACTGAACCCAAATACACGGTTCTGGTGACCATCTGCGGCTACCTCATTAAATTAGCACATGGGAAGAGCACGTGGAAACAGGCTCAGAATCTGAAGATGGAAGTAGCGCCTATGTAGTTATGCATTGTCCCTGGTTTGGTTGCTGCTGTGCGTGAACTTGCTGAAATGAGGCCAGAGCGGACTGCACGGTTCAGCATCATTGATGAACGAGGCTTCAGGGTCCTATCGTGTGACAGTCAGCTAATTGGGTTGATGAAACAACATGTTAGGCTTCGCGTGGTTATGCTGGTGTGTAACATAGTGGATGACGAAGCTCCTGCTACTGGGAGTCGCCTAGCTATTATTGGACAGGGAGGTCTAACTCGAACCCCTGCTGTTGTTGAGCAAAATGTGGTTCCTCGTCTGCGACATGCTTCTGTCAGGAAACCTCCTCGTAGGAGTCCCCGTATTGCCGTTGTGGAAAACTCTGCTCTAGAATCTGCTGGTACTGGTCGTCCCCGTCCCCGTGCCCGTGTTGCTGCGGCTGCTGCTCACCCAATCCATGGCGCTGTTCAGCAAACTAAGGCGTCCGGAGGCTGCCCCGCTGTTGTTTCCAAGACCGCCGCCTTGTGTGCTGCTCCTCCTTGAAACCTTCCTCAAGTTGTGCGAACCCGTGCTCTGGAATCTGCTGGTACTGGTCGTCCTCGTGTTGTTGTTGATCTGGACGTTGTTAACCCAATCCCTGCCGCTGTTGAGCAAACTAATCGTTCTGGAGGCTGCCCCACTGTTGTTGCAAAGACTGATGCATTGTCTCCTCCTCGAACCGTGCTCTGGTTCAGCGAGCTGCTGGTCTGAAGCCAGCTCATGGTCTATACTCTGCTAGCACTCGAAACACTGCTGTTGTGGGAACTGCTCATGACCGTCAAGGTGGCATGGTAGCAGCTGATTCTATTGTGGCTGCTGTTAGAAGGGGCCCATCCTGTCCACCATGTAATGTAGCTCCCGCTGCTAAGGGCCGTCGCCTTTCTCCTAGTCCTGGTACTTCCACCGAGGTTGATCCAGCTAACGATGACGCTGGTGATGGCGGCAGTGGCATTGGGGCTGGGTCTACTGGTGCCGCTCCATCTCTCGAACCTCTTGGAGGTTTCTATCCTGAAGAACCTGATGATGGCAAAATAATCGTTCGTATCGGTGTCACGGATTATACTGCAAAATTAGATGATGGCACAGAAAAATTCTATGACGAGTTTGATGTAATCCTTGGCAGATACGACCCTGAAGTGGTAGAGTTATCTGACCTGATGGCATCGTTACGTGTGAAGGTGTTGTGGGAGTCCTCCCAGGAAGCACGTTTGTTATATTATGGTTACAGGAGCAAAAAGGCTATCGAAGTGAAAGATACCAGGGATTTAGTCGTACCGTTTACAAGGAAACATTATAGAGGTGAAGTTTACTTCCACTTGGTAGTTCTCATGGTTGGAGAGGAATTGGAACTCGACAATAGAGATGATGGACTTTTAGAAGGCATGCGTGACCTGATCCATGGCATCACTGGGGCTGGTGCGACTGAGTGTAGCTTCAAACAGAGGAGAGTCTTACAGAGGAGCGTCATAAAGAGGAGCAGGAAGAGCATCCCCAGAAAGGGCACCCCGAAGAAGAACGTCACCAAGGAGACCACGCCAGAGAAGAGGACGCCCAAGAGTCGCACAACAAAAGGCACCACGCCGCATAGTACACCCCTGAGATCCAGTCAAAATGCCACACTAAACGGTAGCAGCAAAAACGCTAAGAGGGCTAGCACGGTGGCGAACACTCCCAGGAGTGGTAGAAAAGAGGCGAAGATGGCCAGCACGGAGGCTACCACACCGAGTGGGAGCAGAAAAATACTAATTTGGAGCGGAACACGCCGTTGTCAGGGAATTATGCCAGCACGAAGGAGAACACGTCCAATAGTAGCAGCAAAAGGGCTAATTTGGAGCGGAACACGCTGTTGAGGTCAGGCAATAATGCCAGCACGAAGGATAAGACGCCCAATAGTAGCAGCAAAAGGGCTAATTTGGAGCAGAACACGCCGCTGGGGTCAGGCAATAATGCCAGCACGAAGGAGAACATGCCCAATAGTAGTAGAAAAAGGGCTAATTCGAAGAAGAACACGCCGCAGAGGTCAGGCAATAATGCCAGCACCCTAGAGCCAACACCCATGAGGGGAGGTAGTAAGGAGATCACACCCAAGAGCGACACAAAAAAGCCTAGTTCGACAGGGAATGGAACGCGGATGTCAAGCCCTACTGATACCATCAGGAAAGATTACATCAGGAAGGAGGATGTACACAGGAAGAGCAAGAGGGTTCTGTACACTCAAGATGAAATTGATTCTGACTGCTGTTTGTCCACTAAAGTACCTGGGATGCGTGCAAACGTAAGACCACCCCATGTGGTTGCAGCAGAACCAACCGAGTGTCTTGGAGAAAACAGAGTTGCCGGTGAGGTGGACTTGGGCAATGTTCCTGTCCATCCGGGTGGAGACAATGGTGCAGCCCCACCCATGGGAGTCAATATGTTGTGTGCAGTACTAGGCATTAGAGACGATGGCGAAGATTCTGAATCAGATGAAGAAGAAGGCACTGTAGAGGATCAAGAATCTGGTGATGATGAAATAGATGAGGAACTTAACGATGAGGCTGGTATTCCAGTCGATGATTTGGGTGTTGAAGTAGAAGAAATGAAACATGACCACGAGTATCCTATAATTTTGGTCGGCACCGAGTTTAGGAGCATGCATGAGTTCAGGATGTCGTTCCGGCATTTTTGATTCAAGGGGGAGTTCGACGTTTATCGACTGAAGAACTCTGCTGCGAGGTATGAGGCCGTTTGCAAGTTTACGTCGATGAATGGATGGGCCGAGGTACATTATCCATGGAGGATCACAGCAAGATCCTTACCTGAGTCGACTGCAATTAGGGTATTGGGGCAATGAATGCAGCAAACCATTAGAACTCTCTCTCTCTCTCTTTTCACTCTATAACTACAATTGATGTGCGATATCTTTCTAGCAACTAGTCGACTCCGCTTATCTTTTAAATGAATCTATGTTGCAGGTGAACAAAATGGGTCCACACATGTGTCCGACAGGCAGCAAACTGAAATCCTCAATGGCTGATATGGAGTGGGTGGCTATGCAATCTATGTACATACTAAAGGATAACCCTAAGGAGACCGCGGAGAATATTCAGACTAGCCTCGGTTCTAAATACAACATTGTCCTTCCGTATTACACGGTTTGGAAAGGTAAAGAGAAAGCTCTGGGGGTCTTGCACGGGGATTGGACCAATAGCTTCAGGATGATGTACAACTTCAAGGCGGAGGTACAAGCTAGGTGTCCGGGGAGTGTTCTGGAGATTGACACCGAATCAGAAGGTGGTAAAATATATTTCAAAAGATTTTTCATGGTGCTTAAACCTTGCATCCAGGGATTCAAGGACGAATGTAGGCCGTATCTGAGTGTAGACATCACTATCCTAACTGGCAAATGGAAAGGCTGCCTGCCATCTGCCACAGCACTTGATGGTCACAACTGGATGTTCCCAGTGGCATTCGGGCTGTTTGAAACAGTAACGGAGGAAAACTGGGTCTAGTTTATGAGGCAGCTCAGGAGATCAATAGGCCACATGGATCCATTGGCTATATCCACGGATGCATGCAAAGGGCTGACGAATGCAGTGAAGGAGGTGTTCCCGCGAGCTGAAGGTAGAGAAAGCCATGCCCATATGATGCTCAACTTGTACTCACACTATGCATGCAGCGTATTTCGTTACATGTTTCCTACTGCTAGAGTTTACAAACCTAGTAGCAGCGATTATTTCATGAGCAAGATTTTTGCCGAAGCCCCTGAACTTCCAGAGTACTTAGCCATCCATCATTCGTAGCTATGGAAGAGGAATCAATTCAACCCTGACATCAAAGTTGATTACATAAACAACAACATTGCAGAATGCCTGAATAACTGGGTGAAGGACTTAAAAGTGCGTCATGTTCATATCTTGATGGACAGCATACGTGGTATGATCATGAAGCTGTTAAATATAAGGAGAGAGATCGGTAGGAGACTTAGAGGACATATGCTACGCCAGTTGTACAA